>SNQJ01S0015087.1:85662-101221 GCA_010110895.2 Picea sitchensis | reverse complement strand
GATTAGATTACATAGATCCTAAATATGATTGGAATTGTCTAGTTTTATTGCAGGATTGGTTAAATATTGTCAAACCCAAGATAGCAAGGGGAATCTTGAAGATGCGCAAGCTATTGGAGGTTGAAGACTTTATGGTGCAAAGAAGTTTTAAAGATAATTGAGTTGCTTATTGTAATAGTAAAGAAATCCTGAGGATCTCTCGATCCTCAGGATAGCATAATTTACCCAGATTATTGTAACATATAAGGGGTAAATAGATCTTGAAAAGGGAGTAGAAGAATTACACTCAAGAATTGAGAATATAGAATTACTATGCGTTAGCAGTTTTTGTAAAATATTGTACCAGCTATGAAATCAATAGAAGCTTCGAGCGGTTTTACCATTTTTATATATTGAGTTTCAAATAGCAGTGCTTCTAAGGACCGAGGGCCCAGTCTAAAGGAGCTACTGTTCGACCTGTAATTGTATCAGTTCAAATTATGTTTTGTGATTCGATTCTCTTTTATAGTAGTTAACGAACGCATAAGTGTGTTGATGATTTCATGTCAATTGAAAGAAATAGATATTCCCTAAAGCATTAAATGATTGTTGTTCCAATTCCTATTATTGAGATTTGATGCGTGACGGTTCCTCATAAGTTCACATTTGTTGTTCCTTTCATTTAGTTCACATTTGTTGTTCCTTTTACTTAGGTTACATTTGTCGTTCATTTTACTTAGTTTACATTTGCTATTCCTTTCCGCTAGAATATAGTTGTTGTTCCTTATAGAAAGACCATTGTTGTCTCTTTTCAGTTATATTACAGTCTCTGTTCCTTTCCATAGATATAGTAATTCGCCTTTTTCTTTTCAGCAATTTGATACATAATGATAGTCATTTCTGCAAGTCTTTATCTAGATTCAATTACTGCTCTTAAAATGAATTCAATAGATTAACTAGATCCTTTCCTTTTGCACAACTTTAGATTTCAATTCTTAGAATCTTTAATGAATGTTTGAGGAACTTGATTGTTGATAAACTCAGATTTGCTTTCACTACACGATTTTAGCCTCTTTGAGCTATCTGCATAGACTTTGCCGATATTCTTTGAGATAAAAGACGAATCCTCGTGTTGATAAATTAATGTTAAACTAAGGTTGTTTTTAGACATCTTTAGATCCCAACAGATACTTACTCTGAGAAAAGGGTCGTGGAGGAATCTACAATGTTTGTGGTGGCCCCTACATGGGATTCTTTCCGAGACGCCATTAAAGAACAGTACTACCCTATTGGAAACTACGAGGACCAGTACACTAGATGGACCACCCTACGTCAAGAAAGGGACGAGACAGTACCAAATTTCACCAATATTTTCCATACCCTATGCACCAAATTGGGTATCAAAGACTCTGAGCATCATCTAGCTCTCAAATACCATGGTTGTTTGCATAGATACATTCAAACATAAATGGAATTCATGGACATCGCCTCTTTGGGCACGACTTATAGATACATTGTCAAGATCGAGCAGAAATTTAAGCAGAAACGACGAGAGTTTAGATATGCAAACCCCTCACAGCCGAAGCAGGGCAAAGGCAGCCCCAACCCACACATCAAGGGACCATGTCGATATGGTCGCCTTCAGGACAACCAATCCAAGTTGTAACAAAAGAAGGGAAATGATAATACGAAGAAGGACACAGGAAAATGGAGTGAGTACCATAAAATTCCTTGGCACAACATCGAAGAATTCCTCTCCAAGCAGTCCCTTGTGGTCGAGATGAAGGCTTCCGAGTCAGAGGTTGATTCTGATTCCAAGTCAAATCCTGAAGGAGGGAAGTAGATTATTGATGTTGAACCCAGTGCCATTGTAGTTACCACCAAAGTCCGGCCAAGTGAACCAGAAGAACACGAGGAAGGGGAACGCCTCTTTCACTCACATATGTGGGTCAAGGGGGCTTTGATTCATTTCATTGTCAACAATGGTAGTCAGAAGAACCTTATTTCAGCAAAGGTCGTCAAGTGGCTAGACCTGCCAACGACACCGCACCTGCATCCCTACACCATCGGATGGCTTCGCCAAGAAAGAGATCTCTGTGTCAGCCAACAATGTCGTCTGCCCTACGGCATCAAGCCTTTCAATTATGAGGTGTTGTGTGATATTTCTCCCCTTGAAGCTTGTGATTTTATTTTAGGACAACCATATTTGTGGAAGCATCATGTTGTGTATGAGTCTAGACCCTGTAGTGTTATTATTACTTTGGGTAGACAATTGTACAGGATCCCAAAGGTAGCATCGCCTACTGCTATTTCTTTAATCTCTGCTAAGCAATGCAGTAAGGTCATTTCACAGACCAGGAAGTTCATCTTCTTTGTGATCCATACTCACATTAAGCAGAAGGTCACCGCCACATCTGTGGCCTCTAAACAACGCCTCTCTTTGCAATAGAAGAAAGTGGACGGGATCATGGAAGAACACAGAGACATCTTCTCCTCACCTACAGGGGTACCAACACACTGTTAAGTCAAGCATCCAATTGATATGACCCTCGATGCACCTCTACCTAATGGACCGGAATATCGACGCTCATTGATGGAGAATGACGAAATCAAGCATCAGATCCGAGATCTTCTTCAAAAGGGGCACTTTATACCCAGCTCCTCCCCTTGTGAAAGATCGATTGTACTGGTGCAGAAGAAGGACGGGACATGGCGACTCTGCATTGATTACAGAGCCTTAAACAAAATCACAGTCAAGAACCGCTACCCCATTCCCAGGATTGATGACCATCTTGACCAACTCAAGGGGGCAAGGTTCTTCAACAAGATTGACCTAAATTCTGGCTACCACCAGGTTCCCATCGAACCAACTGATGTATGGAAGACAACCTTCAAGTCTAAAGAATTTCTCTACGAATGGCTAGTCATGCCCTTTGGCTTAACAAATGCACCAACCACTTTCATGAGGTTGATGGATGATGTATTGAGACCCTTCACCAACTCCTTTATGGTGGTATATTTGGATGACATCCTCATCTTCAACAGAATGTGGGAAGAGCCCATGCAGCATATTCAACAAGTTTTGAGCACTCTGTGGCAGCACAATTTGTATGCCAACTTGGAAAAATGCTCTTTTGGCATGAACATGGTCCAATACTTAGGCTACATTGTTGATGGGCATGGGGTACATGTTGATCTAGCTAAGATCCAAGTCATCCGTGACTGGCCAGCCCTGACCACACTGACCGAGCTTCAGAGCTTTCTGGGGCTAGCCAACTTCTACCAACAGTTTGTGTTGGGATTCTCCCATATTGCATGGGCCCTTAGCCAGGTGACCAAGGGTGGTGGTAGGGCCAAGTTCATGTGGGGGAAGGAACAACAACAAGCATTCGATGATCTAAAGCATTGCTTGTGCTTAGCTCTGGTACTCTCCTTGCCTGATCTGCAACAACCATTTGAGATTGAGACTGATGCATCTAACAATGTTGTGGGCGCAGTTCTCACTCAACATGAGCATCTGGTGGCATACCATTATGAGACACTCTCCGATACTATTTGGAAATTACCCACCTATGACAAGGAAATGTATTCCATTGTACAAGCTTGCCATCAATGGAAACATTACATTCTGGGGAAAGAGACTATCATACACACTGATCACAAGCCTCTGCAGTTCATACAGACACAGGGGAAATTGCAGAACGACCGCCATCATAAGTGGTTCACCTACCTGTAGCAGTTTTATCTCAACATCAAGTATAAGACAGGGATCTCCAATTGTGTCACCGACTGCCTAAGTCGGCCCCCTGTGGTTGCACTCACCATTGTGCTCCATTCCTGTGGACATGAAGCCTCTGAGTGGCCCCAACTTTATCAACAATATCCGGACTTTGCCACCACATATCAACTCTTGGGTACAGGCACAACTGCAACTGATTTTCACATTCAGTATGGACTCTTATGCCACCTGGGCCATCTCTATGTTCCTACAAGAGAGCGTGCAATTATTTGGGAATCCCACTACAGTCGGGTGACAGGACATTTTGGCATAGAGAAATTTGTGGTCGTTCTTCAGAAACATTTTTATTGACCAAAACTTTGACAAGACGTCAGCAAGTATATCAGATCTTGCACTGCCAGTGCCATTGCCAAGCCAACCATCAAGAAGCAAGGCTTATATACCCCTCTTCCTATTCCCAAGAAGCCTTGGGAATCCATCTTAATGGATTACATGTCTGGCTTGTCATCCACCAAGCAAGGAAATGACTGTGTGTTTGTGGTCGTTGATCGGTTTTCAAATATGGCCATCCTCATAGCCTGTAAGAAAAATGTCAGAGCGGCAAATAATACCAATATTTTCTTTGAATGAGTGTGGGTCCACTTTAAGATACCACAGACCATCATCTCCGACCGATATAGCAGGTTCCTCAACACCTTTTGGTCGAGTCTCTGGTCTCTGTTGGACACCAAGCTCACAAAATCCACTGCTTTCCACCCCCAAACCGATGGCCAAACAAAGCTCGTCAATCGGATGATTCTGCACATCCTGCGCATGTACAATTCTAAGCATCCACGTACATGGGACAAGAGTCTCCCCTATGTCCAACACAGTTACAACAAGGCTCTCCATAGTTCCACCAGTCATAGCCCATTTCAGGTGGGTATGGGATTCCAACCCTTGGGGCCCATTGATGTTGCACTCCCTCTTGCCACCACATAGACAGACTCTTCCCCTGATCAGTCTGCGGTCGACAAAGCCACCAGATTCATTGAGCGAATTCAACACATCCGCCAACAGGTCCAAGAGATTTTGCAGAAATCCAATGCTAAGTACAAGCAACTCCATGATCAACACAAGGTACCACACCAGTTTCAGGTTGGTGACAAAGTATGGTTACATCTGTAGAAGGAGCATCTCACCGGGCCCCATCAAAATCTTCTCCCACTTCTTTATGGGCCTTACACTATCACCAAGGTTGTGGGTAGCAATGCTTTTGAGCTCAACACTCCACCCTTCCTTGGTCTGCATCCAATATTCAATGTGGGCCTCCTTCTACCATATTTTCCACCATTATTGGACACTTCTAAATTCGCAAAACAACTGACACCAATAGAGCTCAACCCTGAATTCATGGAACAAGCATCCACTGATCATATCGTGGACACACAGGTCAAGGGAACTCATGCCAGTGTTTCATGGAAACCTGCACAGGAGATCTAGCTAAAGCATACACAAACAAAGATTATCAATAAAAAGAAGAGAGATACACAATGAAGAATGAGAATCAATGCATCTTATCATCTTATCAATGAGTGAGTGATCTTCACTCATATAGGCAATGACATCCTATAATTAAGAATGCATGCATAATAGTGATGGTATAAGATTAGAAAGTCTAAAATAGAACTAGTCAGTTAACTCCCACTAAACTAGTGTTACTCCCACTGAACTAGTGTGTCGAAAAAATAAATTTCTCGAACACCCCCCTTGAACATCACAATGGAGTAAAAAATGAGTCCCGACTACTAGGCCATATTAGGTACTCATGTACAATCCAACTAATGAACACTGAATAAAAATGAGGAAAGAGGGAAAACCACGTGGGAACAAAAACCCCCCTCAAAAGATAATGTATCAAAAGAAGAAAATGGTACTTGTTAGGAAACTGTGTTCTTCACTACAAGATGATCCCACAAAGTCTGAAACTTTTTCTCACTGAAAGACTTCGTGAAGATGTAGAAATATTTATGGATCTGATGAAGTCCTTTGGCAACCTGTCTAGCCTTGTACCTCTTGATCATGTGGACCCATCTGCACCTAAAAATATTCCTTTCTGGTGGAAGTGGAACCAGGTGTGAAGTCTGATTCTTTAGGAGTGAGTCATACTCCTTCTGCATGGCTGCTTTCCATAATGGATTTCCCACAACCTTGTAGTTATGCAGATCAATGGATTGAACCATATAGCAATGCATGGGCATTGCAGGTTATGAAGCTAAAAGTACATGAGAAGGTTCCTCATGCTGAGATCGAGTCATCCTCGAATCCAATGGATTCCTTGCAAGGTTTCCTGCTGCATGAAGTGGGGTATGTACCTTCTTAGGCATCTACTGAAGCTTTGGCATTGGCTTCTTATTTGGCTATACTACCTTCTTATTTCCATGTATAGAATCTGAGTGTATGGAATCATCTCTGATGTCTAAAACTGATGGAAGCACAAGAGTATATGCATGTTACACTGGAGGTGCATGCAAAGTACTCTCCTTATGTGTAAGTAGAATAGAGGAGTCATTGTCAGAAAACTTAGTGAATTTATACAACCTTGACTTGTGATCCACCTCACCAATTGCAATGATGGAATTGTCATGCATGTCAATTACTGAAACAGATTCTGATGTAAATTCAATCTTTTTACTTTTCTGAGTGATCTGATAAACTGAGAGTAGATTCATAGAAAGCTTTGGAACATGTAAAACATTCTCAAAACTGTCATTGTGGAGTTCCACTCTTCCTTCTCCTTCTACCGCTACTGGAGTATCATCCCCCATGAGAATAGGGGGTCTTGATCATGGAATCAAAGAAGAGAAAACTTCATCTTTCGCTGCCATATGATGGGATGCACCAGAATCCATAATCCATGAATCATATGAGGAATTAATTGCAACCAGAGCATGATGATTACCTTTCTTAGGCGCAAGATCTTCTTCCTTCTACTTCTTAACTCCCTCTGGAATGAAGTTTCCAAGGTTGTTCTACTGAAGTGTCTGTGCCATAAGATCGATCTGCTTCTTCGTGCATGTGGATTCTTCATGATTCTGTTTATTGCAGTAAGTGCACTTCTTTCCCTTCTTCTTCTTCTTGGAATCTGAAGAGTCTTTTGAACCTGAAGAATCATTAAAGGGTTTGGAATATCCCTCCTTCCCATTTTGTTTGTATGACCCTTTTCTATCATGCATGGTGAGTGCATGTGCTTTGCGATCTTTCATGAGGCCCATATGTATGAGTTTTGTCTTCCCTTGTGTAAGAGACTCAATGAACTGATCCAACGTAGGCATTTTCCAATTTGTTCCAAAAAAACATCTGCCAAAATGGAAATTAGAGACATATACAACGTATTCTGGTCCTAGCTTGGCCAAGATTGTTAGAATAAGTTGTTTCTCTTGTGTAGACTTATCAATACCACATTCACCCAAGCTCAATAGAAAAGATTGAAATTTAGTAAAAAATCTTGTATATTATCAAAACTTTTAGGGTCTAAGGTATTCAACTCTACCTCAAGCATATGACCTCGCATCTCATCCTGCTTTCCAAAGAGTCCTTCCAAGGTGGTCCAGATCTCGTTTGGATTCTTGCATGAAAAAACATGAAACCATAGATTAGTGGAGATTAACTCAAGAAGTAGTCATGTGGCCTCATCCTTACAGTTCGCCCATCTCATCTTATCAATCACTAATGTAGGTTCCATTTCTGTCGCCATTGTCAAATTATACAGTCATTTCCTTCTGAGTTGGAATTCTGCCTTGGGCTTCGAACCAAAATAATTGTATGGTGTTAGGATTACCACCAAGTTTGACTGTATAATAGTTTTCCTATCCATCTCTCCTATTGTTTCTAAGAACCCTTAAAAATTTACTCTCAACCTGCAAGTGAAAAAATAAGAAATCACGACAAAAAGGGCATTTTACGTAAAAATTTGTATCAGTTTCAAGAGACAATATTCCGACTTACTTTCTGAGCAAATAGTGATGAATCTCGCCAAACGATTGAAAACCCACTTGCAGAATCGGTCGATTTACTTCTCAAATGAGTCATTTCCTCAAAAACTTAATATTTTGGGAGTCAACCACTGTAGAAGGAATGGAATATGGAATTTGTGCTCCGGTTCGAGGGAGGCTATCTTCGACACTTTCTGAGAAAACGTTGAAGAATCTCACCAAATGGTTGAAACCCACTTGTAGAATGGATCGATCTACTTCCCACGTGAGCCGTTTCCAAAACATTAATATTTTGTAGAAATCCTTTGTTGAAAGTTAGACCCGCAGTTTAGCTCACGAAACTATGATTTTTCGTTTCCCAAAAACATTAATATTTTTGTAGAAATCACTGTTGAAAGTTACGACCACAGATTTAGCTCACCGAAACTATGATTTTCCTTATTCTCTGGCTTGTTTGGCTTGCTCCAAGCAGTGTATCTCTGATACCATGTCAGTGTTTCATGGAAACCTGCACAGGATATCTAGCTAAAGCATACACAAGAAAATATTATCAAGAAAAGGAAGAGAGATACACAATAAAGAATGAGAATCAATGCATATTATGATCTTATCAATGAGTGAGTGATCTTCACTCATATAAGCAATGACATCCTATAATTATGAATGCATGCATAATAGTGATGGTCTAAGATTAGAAAGTCTAAAATAGAACTAGTCAGTTAATGCCCATTGAACTAGTGTTACTCCCATTGAACTAGTGTGCTGAAAATAGAAATTTCTCCAACACTCACCAGCAGCGGATCATGCTTTATTGAGTTGTCAAGGCAGGGAAAATCCTACACCAAGGCAAGTGGCTCACTTAGGGCCAAATACAATAGAACTTTCCTCACCTGATGGGCGAAATAAATGCAATGGAGAACATTGCTTCCTAAGGGAAGAGGATTGATCCAGGTGGAAATTGGTGGCCACCCACCTATTCCAACTGGCTCCTCGTGTTCATTTTTGTTTGACACGTTCTTCTGTAATTATTTGTAATTGGGGTTCTACACTTTTGGGTTATATGAATCCCCACACATCCTCTAGGTGGATATGGGAGGTCTCTCTCCTAATCCAACTGGCTTATTTTGTATGTTTTCATGTCAGCACATCTTGTTGTACTTCCGGGGTCGTTTTGGGGCCTTAAACATTGTTTTTTTGGCTCACCACTGTCAAATTGTAGACGGAATCAGAGTTTGATGGAAGAATGTGCAGTTCTCTGAAATACCTTTCCAACGGGCTATCATGCGCCTAAAACAGAGGGCGCATGCAAACGTTACGACCCTAGGAAGTTGGGGTACCAAATTACACCAACTTACCCATAGGGCCCACATGACTTTTGGCATTTCACCTTCTAGGGTTATATTTTTGGATGTCTAGGGTTTTTGCATTCACGAGTAATATCAAAAAGGCCTATGGAGCCTCATTGTAATCCATTATGCTCAGATGGATGTGCGTAGCAACCACATCTCTTCTCAGAGATAGCTACCACCATTCAAGCAAGTTTTCAGTTATGTAGTTTTACAGTTTCAACCTATTTTATTATTTAATAGAATATATTGTTCATTGGATATTTGTGTTATTCTCCATATCTCTATGTTTATTGTATTCAGTATGTTAAGCAATTCGTTCTTCTCCTAAATCTGGATCAACAGATGCAAAAAAACACCTAAAATATTTTCTGGGGGCTCTGTCCCCAACCCCCCTTGCTCCCATATATGTATATAGTACATGGGACCAATCATGCAAAGAACATAAAGCATACCCAACATTTCCCTCGACCCCCCCCCGAGGCTTGGCCATCGCAACAAACATCACATGTGTATCGTTTCCAAACCTTGGGACACATACCAACAGTTAAAAACCACATAGTGGCACTGACATCCACAACCATAGGCCAAGGCCATAAACAACACCTTGAACTCATGCATCTAGGGTCACAAACAACACCTTGAACTGACATGAAGTATTCAACCATGAAAAACACCTTTAACCCACACACATGACCTCCCAAGTGTATCATTTACCTCTCAATGTAAATATTAGCACCATAAGGGTTTTTGGAGAAGCAAGTATCAATATGAAGACTTGGACCAAGGTCAAGTGATGAAAATTGTTCATTAGTCCTAAAAATTAGCTTGTAGAGATCAAGAGCCACCAATGAGTCCTCAAACCACCACAAATGATCTCTCTATGGGATATGTGTCCTTCCAATTGCAATGTGGATACTATTAGAAGGTTTCAAGCACCAAGTATGGGTTGTGGGGAATTATACATGGTCAAGGGAGGAAAATCAAGCATTAGGATCTAAAGTAAGCTTCTAGGCATCCAAATCCAAGAACAATGCCTTTAACCACCACACATAATGTATTGAGAGTATCATCTCCCTCCTAGTTTGGATATGTGCACCATTAGAAGGTTTTGAGCTCTAAGTATGAGTCTCATTTCCTGGAACATGTTTGGGGGAGAAAACTCAAGCCTCTCTCTCTCTCTCTCATGCATATACTCCTCTCTCTCCCTCACTCTGTATCCTCCTCCCTCTCTCTCCCCTTGTATCTCTCTCTCTCTCTCTCTCTCCCTTTTGTTGAATTTTTATATGAGATGATATGATATAATATTGTATATGAGACTATATGATGTATTTGTATATGTGAGATGATGTAATTACAATGATGAATGTGCCAAATATATAGAAAACCTAAAGGCATGTATGGTGACCATCCATGAAAGGAAGTGTCTCTAATATAATAACTATTTATTATTGTTATTATATATTATATATATTAATAATAATTAATAATTATATTATTAATTATTAATCTCAAAGAATGTATTCCCGATGCAAACATCAACACTCCCTCTCAACGAGGGATACATTCTGCACCTTGAGTCCCCTAAGACTGTGCCTAGGCCATTCTCCTCGGTCAAATCAGCATGACCACTCTGGAGAATGTATGCCCGATGCTTCTAACTTCAACACTCCTGCTCGACTAGGGAGACATTCTGCATCATGCCAAGATTCTTGATTTCGAACTCTAATGCCAACTCCCTCTTACACTTGTCAATGAGCCTTTGTTGATGTAATCATCTTCGGTATGCACCCAGTTGATGTATACTTCTCCTCACATGTACTTCTGATCAACATAGATCACTCCAACCTGGAGTAGGCATGTGATAGCACCTCGAGTCTCTAAGACTACGCCTGGGCCATTCATCACTAGCCAAGTCAGCATGGCTAATACTATGAGTGAATGTATCATCCTCCTCAGCCAAGTCAGTATGGTCCCTCTGGGAGGATGTTTGCCCGATTCTAATAGTTGGAGAACATCAACGCCCTGGGCCATTCACCACTAGCCAAATAAGCATGGCTAATCCTGTGAGTGAATGTGTCATTCTCCTCAATCAAATCACCATGACCACTCTGGGAGAATGTTTCCACGATGCAACCACCTGAAGAAACATCAACACCTTCAGTATTTTCCACTCCTTGTCAAATCAGCATGACTAAGGAGAAAGAATACGCATGGGCCATTCACCACTAACCAAATCAGCATGGCTAATCATGTGAGTGAATGTATCATTCTCCTCAGTGAAATCAACATTATCACCCTGGGAGAATGTCTACCCAATGCTACTCATCTGGAGAAACATAAACACCTCGGGTCTTTTCCACTCCTTTTCAAATCAGCATGACTAAGGAGAAGGACTACGCTCGGGCCATTCATCACTAGCCAAATCAACATGGCTAATCCTAGAGTGAATTTATCATTCTCCTCAGTCAAATCATCATGACCACTTTTGGAGAATGTATGACCGATGTTACTCATCTGTGGATGTGTACTGGAGCTTCACAACTCCCTTTTGAATCATGTCTCAAATGAAGTCATGCAAGAAACGTCTAAAGCCATGCTACTTCACGACTTACAATATTGGTTTCTATATACTTTTCCTTTGTTGTACTGAGTGTCACTGATGTCTGCTCCTTGCTCAACCATGAGATCATAGTGATTACATATTGAAACAACATCTGGAAGTACTCTTTTGATCCACTGTACTCCCTGCGCAATCAGATTCAGTATAACTCTGCAGCTTCACATCTCCATCTAAGGCATATCTCAATCCATATCCACATGTACCATGTAGGTATCTCAAAAAATGTGTTTGTTGTCAACCAATGTACATGTATCGGAATCAAAGTTAAAAGGTCCACATCCCAGTCCTTATGACTGGCTTCCTTCAATGAAACAAGGGAAGCCTCTCCAGGAGGTCTCATATCTCCTCAAGGTCTAGCCTCATTTATGTTAGTCCTAAATGATGTCTCTCCCAGCTCAATCTGAATCTGAAGAGGAATCCTTTATGAATGAAAGTCTCTAAGCAACTAACTCTCTCTTAGATCAAGCCCACTCTGAGTCTGTATGCCCCCTCTAAATCTTGACTCCCTCTAAGGCTATATAGTCTTCAGAGTCATTTTCTCCCTATGCATGTGTTGACCTCCTCTTTGTCTTCATTACATGGATGTGCACAACTCTATGTCTGGATAGTCTTGCTTCATGTTGCTTTCTGTGACCGTAATTATGGCTCCTTCTCAGAGATATTACCTATGACATTCCCAAAACAAGAAACAAGAACAACCAAAATCATCTCCTAGAGGAGATCAATTTATCTTGTGCACAGTGCATTATCAATATGAGTATTTACTTAATGGTAGTTGTACCAACAATAATCAAGTTTTACTAGCAATAACAATGGAAATAAAGATTGCTACTATGGTTACAACACATACTTAAATTGCAACAATATAAGGAAATATTAAACCCGATATGTAAACCTGCTTGGAAGCATTACTGACCAAAGAACATACCCATCATCCTACTCTTCATCATCTGATACATGTGCATGGTGCTTCTTCTTTCCATTTTCATATTTAAGAGGACATTGTGTGGCATAATGTCCCATATCCTGACAGTGGTAGCATCTAATATTTGATGCATTCTTCCTGTAGCATGGTTTCTGTTAGCACCATGATTTTCATAGCTAAGGTTAGAGGTTTGTCAGCAGTTTGCAAAGTCATGCATGTTAGTACCAATATTGTTTTTATGCCTCACATCATCTAACATCTCCAGGGGTCGGTTTCAAAAGGAAGATTTATCATTTATTATTTCCATTTCCATTTGCAACTGCGCGTGAAAAAATTTGTTGTGCACCGTGCAGAGGATTTTGTCATGTAAGGGATTTTGTCGCGCAGAGGATACATGGCACACTGCGTAAATTACTGGTTTAATGGTCAACTTTGAGATCACTTTTTGACCAACTGGAGAGGAATTTTGAAAATCCCCGAGAGTTTTTTGTCGAGGACAAACCAAATAATAAAAACCTCCCTTGGATTTGCAAAAGGTGTCATGTATTGGGAGATTCAAAGAAATATTTGAGCCCTATTTTTCAGTTTTCATGATTTCCTATTTGAGACATGTTTTTGCGACACATATTTCGGCCAGCTGGAGATGAATTTCAAGAAACCGAGAGAGGTTTTTCTTTAGAATGAGCTTACCTACAAAAATCATCCTCAGATGTTACACAATTGTTACAGTTTGAGAATTACGAATGGTGTTTTTAAGCCTATTTTTCGTAATTTCGCCTCCTGAAAAGCGAGAAATCAGTTAAAACGTGTCATTTTTTGTTTGTAATTGTTTATGTTTTGGGAAAGCGGTTGGATTTCGAAATGGTGAGTTGGAAAGGACCTATAGTTCTATATATTTCATGGTACAAGAGTAGAGAAAGGTTGGACCCTTGGGGAAGAAGACTCTTTTATTTATTTGAAGTTAATGCAAAAGTTTCCTTTTTCTGAAATTTAAGATTCATCACGGTGTTTATGTTCAGTATGTGTTTCTTGTATATTATTTCCATGATTATGTTTTTTTTCTATCATTTTATGAGAATAAGTGGTAGGAATTCATCCATGTTTGATGCTCCTTTCACACTGATGATGCTTGTTATATGTTAATGCTTACTTTTACATAATTCATCTTCATTTGATGCTTTGTTTAGTAATTAATCTTTGTGTCTTTTCTTCTCAAATTGCATTGGAGATTCATCCACTGATTGATGTCTGTAGTGTAGTGGGATTTCTTCTCCTTTCCATCTCCCATTTCATATCATTTATTTGTTGAGCATAGCACCTATTTTTCCGCAAATATGCAGAAAGAAACCAACCAACTATTGACTATAAAAACATTGAAATTCAGGCCTTGACTCCATTGCCCAATGGTACCTTTTCCTTATTTGTCCTACCAACCCTTTTAAAAACAAAAAAAAGCCTATCCTATTGCAGAATCTGACCTCTGTGCATTTATTGATGAGTCCTTTGAGTTATTACCAGTCATTAGACATCTAAGACAACCCTCTCTGGTTGTATAGGTCATAATACAATCTAAAGTTGGTTGAAACAGTTACCTTGGGGTTTTCTTTGATACAGCCCAAAGAAATTTCTGAGTGATAATAGTTTCTTAGACTTATTCACACTACCTTATTCCATTCCCTTTCTCTTCTTTACTTGGGAAACAGGTGCTTGATTTTCATCGTCATTAATCTTCAATGATTTCGATATCAACCTAGATTCCTCTTGGGTGTAGCTAGTCCATAGTTTGTTGATATTGGGCAATTTTATTCTGGCACAAATCCCTTGAACAAATGGATCCCAAGAGGAGGGAAATCCATTAAGTGTAGTATTCACGAGTTCAACATATTCTACTAGATCTCCAATGGTTGCTAACTGGTCTTTGATCTGGGAGATCTTCATGAAATAGTTGGATAATGTTTCTGAATTGTTCATGGTCACATTTTTGAGTTGATGTCGTAGAGTAAGCTTTTGACTGGTATTCTTACTTTCATAAAGTCTGGTTAGGGCATCAAACATTTCCTTTGGAGTCTTTAGTTCTAATACATTAGGTATCACATGATCCTTTATTGATTATGTCAAGATCCTCTTGGCCTTGACCTCATTCTTCCTAAACTTTGCTTTGGCATCTTCTTCTTATGGTTCTGGAAGCACCTGCGTGATGTGATCCAATAGATCATTCTCTTCTAGAATAAGAAGAACTTTGTGCTTCTAGGATCTGAAGTTATCTTCTCCATCTAATCTATCTTCAACGCTCATGTTGGTTGTCATTTTTCACCGGTAGAAACCCTAGCACTGAAAAACCTGAATTTCTCAAACTTCACCAAACTGCATGATGAGGGTTTCAGGGGGTGCCCTAGGGTAGGACACATTGCTTTGTGAAATAATTACCCCCAACGTCCTTGGGATAATTCTCAACGAGCTTAACAAATTATTGCAGCTGTTGCAAGGTGTCACTATAGAGATCTGCCTTCTAGTGGTCAAACTGTTATGAAGGTAACCAGCTCTGATACCATGTTGAATTTTTATATGAGATGATATGATACAATATTGTTTATGAGACTATATGATGTATTTGTATATGTGATATGATGTAATTACAATGATGAATGTGCCAAATATATAAAGAACCTAAAGGAAAATATGGTGACCATCCATGAAAGGATGTGTCTCTAATATAATAACTATTTATTATTATTATATATATNCGTGAGTTTCACGACATGGGTTAACCCCCTCTCGTAGATCCTAACTCTGACGATTGTGGAAAATACTAACACTTGTAGGTTTTGGTCTAATGACAATTGTAGTCCAAAAAATGGTATCAGAGCGATAGGTCTTGCATTTGAAACTCATCTGGCATGCGTTGGGGGGAGATTGTTGGACGTTGGGTTCAACACTTCCTGGGAGTTTCGCGACCTGGGTTAACCCCCTCTC
>SNQJ01S0015087.1:57672-72472 GCA_010110895.2 Picea sitchensis | reverse complement strand
AGATCATACAATAATGTTGAGATTTGTTAAATGTATTTGATTATTGTAATATAGAGATTATTCTCTAAGTGGTTGAGTAGATCTTAACTTTTAAGAGTTTGTTAATAAATTAGATTTCAGAGATTTGGTCCAACTCACCTAGCCCTTAGATTTGGTGTGTAGTTGAGATATTCTCTCAATTGATTAATGAAGTGGGTAGAAGCAAAGGAAAGACAGAAAATAACTCACATACTGATTCTATTGCTCGATAATGAACACGATTACATCTGCCTCATTTTTATAGAGGTCTTGGAAGGCTCTGGAGAATCCAGAGTGTTCTCGAAGCGAGAAATTTCTAGAAGCGTCGGTGGTGGACTGTCGGTGGAGGAAGAGTCTCGAAGTTTGGTGGTGGTTGGTAGAAATTAATGTTTCCAACACTCCCCCCTAATTTATACTACTAATTACATCAATATTTACAATGCCCAATGCTTCTCTCAAATACTCAAATTGGCCTTGTGTTAAAGCCTTTGTAAATATGTCTGCAAGTTGCTCCTTTGATATGCAATGTTGTAGGATAAGTTCTCCATTGTTGACAAGTTCTCGAATGAAGTGATATCTAGTGTCAATATGCTTTGTCCTCTTGTGAAAAACATGATTATTTGATAGTGCAATGGTGGACTTGTTGTCACAATAGATTGTAGTAGGCTCCTCTTGATTATGCATTAGATCCTTCAATATTCTTCGCATCCAAACTACTTGACATGTTGTTGATGTACCTGCTACATACTCTGCTTCTACTAATGAGATTGTCACTATTGGTTGTTTCTTTGATGCCCATGCTACAACTCATGTTCCAAGATGAAATGCATATCCAAATGTGCTCTTTCTGTCATCAATATTCCCTGCAAAATCACTATCTGTGTATCCAACCAACTGTAAATTATTTGAAGTAGAATACAATATGCCATGATTCATAGTTCCTGCAATGTATCTTAATAACTTTTTTCTTGCTTTCCAATGTGAATTCTTTGGTGTGTCCATGAATCTAGAAATCATACTGACTCCATACATTATATCTTGCCTAGTCGTTGTGAGATACATCAAACTTCCAACCAATTTTCTGAATATGGTTGAATCAAAATCCATCTCATTTTGTTCTCTACTTAGTTTTGTGCCAATTGCCACGGGTGTAGAAACCAGATTGCAATTTATCATTCTAAACCTTTTTAAACCATCTTTTGCATAATTACTTTGGCAGATGAAAATGCCTTTATCATTTTGTGTGACTTCAATGCCAAGAAAATATTTCATTAACCCCAAGTATGTCATCTCAAATTCCTTCTTCATTGTTGATTTAAACATATCAATAGAGAGATTACCTGTATAGATCAAATCATCAACATATAGGCAAACAATCAAGATCTGACCTTGTTCATTGACTTTGGTGTATAGTGTAGGCTCACTAGTGCTTCTTATGAATTCATTTTTTATCATGTATGAATCTATCCTGCTATACCAAGCTCATGGTGCTTGCTTCAATCCATAAAGTGCCTTCTTCAACCTATAAACCTTGTCTTCTTGTCCTTTTACTTCATATCCTAGTGGTTGCTGCACATAAACTTATTCTTTTAAATATCCATTCAAGAAAGTTGATTTGACATCCATTTGATAAACTTTCCAATTGTGTTGAGCTGCAATAGCTAGTACCATCCTAATTGTGTCAAGTCATGCTACGGGTGCAAATGTTTCATTGTAATCAACTCCATATTCTTGTGCAAATTCTTTAGCTACTAATCTTGCCTTATATTTGTCAACTTCTCCTTTTGCCTTATATTTAGTTTTATACACCCATTTCACACCTATGCATTATTTCTCCTTAGGTAAATCAACTAGATCCCATGTATCATTTTTATTAATAGATTACATTTCTTCATTCATTGCATTAATCCAATGTTCTTCCTTAATTGCATCCTCAAAATATATAGGATCTTGAGTAAATAGAGCAAAATTGGATTGCAAATCTATCCTATCTCATTGATCATATATTTCTTAAAAGCTTCTAGTCTTTTTGCCTCTTAATCTTGGTCTTAATGATTCAAGTGTAGGATTTGAGTCATAACTTACTTGTGGACTTGATGTTTCTCCTTGCTCAACTTGCCTTTGTGAGTTTTCTTCTTGTGGAATTCTTGATGGTATTCATCCTTGCTCATTTGATTGTTCTCCTTGACCTTTTTCTCTTTGTTCTTCATATAGTATTGGTGTACCTGTAATTGTCTTGTCTATATTGCCATCCCATGATTCTTCCTCTTTGAATACAACGTCTCTACTTACAATGACTTTCTTGGTTATAGGATTAAACAACTTATATGTCTTAGATTGTTCATCATAACCAATGAAAACGCATTTTTCACTTTTATCATCCAATTTACTCCTTGTTTGTTTAGGCACATGTGCATATGCAATGCAACCAAATACTTTAAAATGAGAAACACTATGATACTTACCACTCCATGCTTGTTGAGGAATCATGTCTCTCACAATCTTTGTTGGACTCCTGTTCAATATATAAACTGCACAAGCTACTGCTTCAGCCCAATATTCATTAGATAGATTCTTGCCTTTCAACATGCTTCTTTCCATCTCCATTATTGTACTATTCTTCCATTCTGCAACATCATTCTGTTGAGGTGTATAGCTTGTAGTGAACTACTTCTTTATTCCATGATACCTGCAATACTCCAAAAACTCATTTGACTTGTATTCTCCTCCTCTATCTGATCTCAATATCTTAATGGATAGGCCACTCTGTTTCTCAACCAATGCCTTGAATTCCTTAAACTAGTCAAATGTTTCAGATTTGTGTTTGAGGAAATAAACCCATGTTTTTCTACTATAATCATCAATGAATTTTAGAAAATATATGCTCCCCCCTAATGATGGTGTTTGCATTGGACCACATAAATCTGTATGCACAATTCTAAAGGTGCCCAAGCTCTATATGACATTTCTTTTGGAAATCTTTTCCTATGTTGCTTGCCCAAAATACAACTTTCACATGAACTTATTGGTGCTTGAATAGGTGGTAAACCTCTTACCATTTCATTTCTTTTCAATAAACACAATCCTTTGAAGTTTAGATGGCCATACCTAAGTGCCATACCCATGCTTGATCTTGACTTGATGCCTTGAAACTTGCTCCAATCTTCTCCATCATTTTACTTTTCATGTGAAGTGGGAACATTATCTTGTTTGTCATTTTAATCTTTGCAATCACCATTTTACTAGGAGGAATATCAAGTATAGTGCATACATTATTCTCAAAATCAACTCTATAACCCTTTTGAGTAAGTTGTCCCACACTTATGACATTATGCTTCAAACTAGGTACAAAACAAACATCAGGAATAGTTTTCTTTCCAGTGTTTGTTATTACATTAACTGTACATTTTCCCATGACTTTTACAATATTATCATTACCCAATTTAATTTGTGCTTTAACTTATGTATCCAAATCATCAAACAACCCTTTATTTCCAGTCATATGGTTACTACAACCACTATCAAGAAATCAAATGTTACTTGCATTTTCTTGAGCTACATCACATGTAATAAACAATGTCTCAAAACTACTCTCAGAGAAATTTGCATTATGCCTTCTCATATCTGCTTGTTTATTTTGGCATTCATTTGCAAAGTGATCATACTTCTCGCAGTAATAACATTGAATCTTTGATTTGTCATACCTTTGTGATGCTTGATTGTTATTGCTTTCCCTTGAGCTGAAATTTTGATTTCTCCTTCCTCCTGGGTCTTGATTCTTTCTTTCTTCTCTTTGAAAATTATTTCTTCCTCTTCCTCTTCCTCTGAATCCTGGATTTCCTCTGCCTCTGCCTCTGCCAAATGTCATTTGTGTTTCGAATGCATGCTCCAATAAGGTATTGTCATTCCCGTTCAACCTATCTTCATAATTTTTCAAGGATCCAACCAACTCATCCATAGAATATGTAGTCAAATCTTTAGATTCTTCAATTACCACAACAATTGCATCAAATTTTCTAGGCAAACTTCTTAAAACCTTTTCTACAACCTTCTGATCTGCTAGCTCATCACCATTTTGTCTTATTTGATTAACCAAATCCGTAACACGATATGTAAATTGATCTATTGAGTCAGAATCTTTCATTTGCAAGTTTTCATATTCTCTTCTAATTGCTTGGAGTTTGGTAATTTTTACCTTACCAGTGCCTTGATATGATGTCTCTAGAATGTCCCATGCTTGTTTGGCTGTAGTGACTGGTTTAATCCTTCCAACAACCGAATCATCCAATGCTTGTCCAATTATCTGCAAAGCCCTTTTATTCTTTTGTCTATTTTCATCAAGCTTTTGCTTTTCATCAACACTCAAAATAGACTCATCTTGTGGTTCAGTATAACCATTCATTACTATATTTGATAACTCATATGAAACAAATGCTAATTTCATTATAAATGCCCAATTATCATATTTTTTCCTAGTAAATATTGGAATCATAAGTTGTTGATACATTCTTGATGCCATTTAAAAAAAAAAATTAAGCCAAATTTTTTTTTCCAGCAAAATAGGCAAAAGACTATAGAAGGTGAGTGCTCTTCGTACTCTGCTTCAAGCAACAACTCTTATGAAAGTCTTGCAAGTGATATTTAAATACTTAGACTGCTATAATTCTTCATGCACTTGATTCACGGTGAAAAAACTTTTTCGACCTCGGCAACGGTCTAGAGAAACGCTTACTTTGTTCTCCTCTGCGCACGGGTTTCTCCTGCAGCGATTCCTTGCAGACAGCTCTTGGCCCACAACTTAATCAACAATGGATCTTGGTGGCTCTCTAGCGAATACATCGGCTATGAAACCCTCAAATCATGATTCCACGATCCACTGTCTAACTGCAGACACTACTAAATTTGGATGAAACCCTCAAAATTTGTCTCTCTCACGGTGCTTGCAAAGAGGAAAGCGGCTATGGCGGTTGTTCCAATGAATGACTCAACTCTTGGTGGATCTTACTTCAGAACGGATATGCTCTTGGTGGATCTTACTTCAGAACGGATCTACTCTTCCAATGAACGACTCAACCACGCTCTGGCTCGAACTGCTCCAACAACAAGATGAAGGTGATGCTTTTCCACTCACTCTGTTGTGGGCGACTCCTCTCAGGATACTAGGCCCTCAGCCTCATAACCTTCACGACCCTCACGACTCTCCTAGAAGTTGGGGCTTCCTCAACTCTCCAACTCTCACGGCAGCTCAATGCACAATGTACTCTTACGACCCTCCTAGCAACTCAATGCTCACCTCGCTCTGATACCACGATGAAGTGGGCAGAAGCAAAGGAAAGACAAAAAATAACTCACAGACTGATTATATTGCTCGATAATGAAGAGATTACATCTACCTCGTTTGTATAGAGGTCTTGGAAGGCTCTTGAGAATCCAGAGAGTTCTCGGAGCGGGAAATGTCTAGAAGCGTTGGTGGTGGATTGTCAGTGGAGGAAGAGTCTGGAAGTTTGGTGGTGGTTGGTAGAAATTAATGTTTCCAACATTCTTCAAATCATACAATAATGTTGAGATTTGTTAAATGTATTTGATTATTATGATATAGAGAGTATTCTCTAAGTGGTTGGGTAGATCTTAACTTTTAAGAGTTTGTTAATAAATTGGATTTGGGAGATTTGGTCCAACTTACTTAGCCCTTAGATTTGGTGCGTAGTTGAGATATTCTCTCAATTGATTAATTGTGCTCTTAAAATAATCTATCTATCTTAATGTATGTATATGTGTGTGTGAGAAAATCATGTCCACTCTCTCATTTGTTTTCCATTTACACCAATAAAATCATTTAAATGACACGGTAATTGAAATTGTAAAAACAAATTCAAAATATATAAATATTACACACCATAAAGCTAATTAATTTTTATTCCATAAAATTAACTTTATTAAATCATGAGAATTAATACACTCGGATCGATTTTTGAAATATGTTAATTTCATCTTCTCTTAAAAGTTCCTTTGTTTCTTAAGTTGGATCATCAAGTCATTGCGAGATTTCCCTTTAATGGAGAGACGTTGACGGAATGTTAATTACCTGATCGATTTGCAAAATTCGCAGAACATTGGGTGGTGATTGGTGATTGATATTAATCAGTGTTCCACGGGAACGCGTTTCCCAGGGTGGGGGTTGTGGGGGACATGTTCCTCACGTCCCCGTCCCGGGGACGGGGATTCGAGGGGACGTTTCTCCATGTCTCTTTTTTGGAGAGACGTGGGAAGACATGGGGGGACGCGACTCTCCAAGGTGGGAGACAAGACTCTTTAAAAGGGGACTCTTGGACGTCCCTCTCAAAAGAGGACTCTTGGAAGTCCTCCAAAAAATATTTTGCTTAATAAAACTTAAAAAAGAAAAAATTAAATTGAAATTTATCATATTATCATTATTATTTTTATTTTTAAAATTTTATTTTTTATATATTTTTTATATTATATGTGACGTCCCAGTCCCCCATTTCTCCCCATTTCCCAAAAATCCCTAAAATTTGGGGGTCCCTGCACCTGCATCCCCGTCCCTGAGTCTTGGTGGAACATTGATATTAATTCCAAAGCATCGAGAGACGAGATTCCAAAAACAGCCCTGAGAAAATTTCCAAGGAACACTGGAATTTCAGGACTCAGAAGCCCTAATGTATAGAGTACAATTAAGCATCCAAAACCAATTAAGGAAAATAATATGAGCACAAAGCTAAAGACTTCAAATTTTAGACAGTTCTTATCAAAGTCCAGATGCTCCGATTTGTAAATGCTCTCTTTGGCCGAGAGATAAACCAGCTCTGCTCTGGAGTATTTATATTTTATTTTTTACAATACCAGATGTATAATTCATTTGACGAATTCCTGGACATTAAATCATTGATTATTGGGCAAAGGCGTGCACTGAATCGAACTACTTTGGGGCTAAGAGGGCAGTGAAACCTTGGTCCCTCAGTCGAAGCCAGCACCTTTTGGATCAAGAATTGTGAATGTGTAATCTTTTGCAGGATTACTGTTGGTAGCTTTATGCTCATTTTCCCCTCTCTTTTCTATGGGTTGAAAGGATATGAATACTGATATCTGCATGCATCTTCTTGACTGGTCACTTGTGATTTTCAACTGTCAAGAAAGCCCTTTACTAGCTAGCAAGAGCGATTGTCCATTCCTCTCTGCATCCTATCATAAAATTCAACTGCTTGACACATTTTAGTTTACTAAATCTTCTGTTAGGTAGCAATGATTATCAGCTCTCTGCATTTTATGTTAAACATTTTGTAAATATGCAGAATTATAGAACCAAGCTTTCTGTTAGACAGCAATTTGTACTCATCAATGGTTATGATTTTATTTGATCGCATTTTCTTGGTGCCTGAGCTCTTTGCTAGATAGCAATGCACTGTTATTGATTCAATCGCATTTCTGAGCATATCTTGGTAGAAATTTAATTCATTTGCATATTTTGTGCCAAACATTTGTCCTATTGCAGTGTACATCGCATACCAATTCCTTTGAAAATATTCTGGCAATTTAATTGATTCAACAAACTTCAAGTTCCAAGATTTTTCAGGATGTCAACTGGGTCTAGTTGGTAAAGCGGGACTGTTTTGTACCCCACCAAGGTTCAAATTCCCAGTAAATGTTTTGCTCCTCGTTAGCCATCTCATCCATGTAAATAGACCGTTTCATGCTTCTCAGCAGAAGGGATCTTTCTAGAGTGTTGTAAGCTCGCCACACTACTTTGTAATACTCCCAGATTGGGAAGGGACATATTTGCTAATACAGATAAAGAAGCATCGCATAATAACTCTATGCATCTGTTCCTGCTACCTAGAAATCTACACTGAGTACTGGACTGTGGACTGTTTTTATAGATGGCAATGTATGCGTGTCTTTATCCTCGTCTACTGAAAACGTTGCTGTTCGTATTGTTTTTTAATAACCTAACCATTTTTATGATAGAACCGTGCATCCTATATGAAATTGTTGACTTTGCAAGTTCATAAGACTTAATGATGCATTTTTCCAAGATTTTGAAATGAAGCTCTGAGAAAGTAGCCGTCTCAAGTTGAGACATAAATGAAGAAATTTTGGATGCTTTTGTCAACAACTACTTGAATGATGTGAAATTAGGACAAACTGAAGGTAAAAGTTGGCCTACCTATACTTACCTTTGTCAATGCCTATATTCGTGTTTGGCAAGAGACCATTCAGAGTATCCTGATCATCAATCAAGTTGTCAGCGGTCAAGACTTCGTTCCTTTAAAGGCACTGAAAGGGAGTTGGCTATACATTTTATTTTGTTTTTTTTTTCAGAGATTTGGAGATGTAAATTTGGACAAAATCGTTATTTTTTGTTGTTTAAATTGCATTTTTGAATGCATAAATAGATTCAGCTTGATGAAAAACTCTGGAGCACTTGGATTATACAAACTTAGCCACTCAAATCTGCTGATCCAATCATTCATCACCGGATTTCGAGCAAAATCAAACTGAAAAAATTACCTAAAAACCTTCAAAAGGTATAACGTTTAGAATACTGACATTGAAAAGCCGTCGTAAGGTTTATGTAAACTGCTTGTATCCCGGTTTTGTAAGGACTGATTTTATACACCAGGAGCAAGATCTGTCAGCACCTGAAGGTGATCATATGTGGCAGGAACAACTCTTTTCCCTTCTGGTAGTCCTGGCCAGTTCTTTAATATAGACAAGACTATGTCTTTCTAAAAATCGGTGTAGATATCTATATTATGGTGTACTATATTAGTGAAAATAACCAATTTTTCACTAATTCACTGAGAGTACCTCTAAAGTCTGCTTGCTGAGTGGTAAAAGTGCGCTGTGGCTGAACACAACCTGTGATCTCTAGGATATACTTAGATGCTCTGTAACCATTTCTAAAATATGATTACAGCTTATGCGTTTACTGTATCTCTTATTCACAACTTATTCTTTTGGGTTTGATTGCATTTGTTCACCTTGCATCAAAATAAAAGTGTAAGGATAAGTATAATAACCATTTACAAAAAAAGAAGACAGTGAATTAATCAAAATAAATAGAAGACAGTAAATTAAAGCAAGGTTAAATAAGGTAAGAAGGTGAGTTTTTCCCATTTCACAAGGATTCGTTCTCAAAGTTGTGTATAAATTACAGTATGCTTGTCACAAAAAACTAAGTTTTGAACATTGTCATCGTTCCGAAAGAGACTATATACAGTAAAGTAATATATATTTGATAAATTCCATTACGATTGTCACACAAAAAAAACTAAGGTTTTGAACATTGTCATCCTTTCAAAATAGAAAATATACAGTATAAATCACTATTTGAGTCTTATATTTCTAATAACAATATTGATAAGATATTAAAAAATAAAAAATAAAAACTTTTCATTACATTGAGAAGTAAAATATATTTCACAATTCAATATTAATGTAAGTATATTTTACAATTGTAAAATTTATTTCGTTTTAAATTTTATACAAAATTCATAAAATAAAGTATATATGTAAATTACTGTAAATTTATTTTAACTTTTGTTAATTAGGTTTAATTGAATGATTGTATAATGAAGTGTTATATATTTCACAATTCAATATTAATGTAAGTATATTTTACAATTGTAAAATTTATTTAGTTTTAAATTTTATACAAAATTTATAAAATAAAGTATATATGTAAATTACTGTAAATTTATTTTAACTTTTGTTAATTAGGTTTAATTGAATGATTATATAATGAAGTGTTATTCTTCCCATCTAAATTTTATTTCCATTGTTTTGACAACATTACAAATTTAATTGAAACATAGCAACCATGACACATGAAAGGAATCCAAAACTCATTTAAAAGCTTTTGATTATCTTATTTGAAGGAGGGCATTTTGTTATGGGAAAAAGCTAAGTGACACAAGGAAATAGAGTATCCCACAAGGGCACAGCTACCCCCTAGACAAGGAGGACAAGTTTATATATATATATATATATATATATATATATATATGATTTTTGTTTTTAAATTACAATTACAAAAATGAAATATAGACAAAGATTCATATTTTGTTAAAAACTAGAATATTTACATGATACAAAACATATAACATAATACATTGTAATATCAATGATGATCAAGATGCAGCATTCTCAATCTCATGACTATTAGTAGTCCTCCATATCATAATCATCAAGATTGGCATCACTACCATTGCTCTCTCTGCCATCCTCCTCTTCTTCCCCTATATCCAATACAATATGTGCATTTGTTGATGTGGAGGATGACCCCTCAAGAGGATCACCATCATCAAAAGTGACCAGCTCTAGCACTAGTTCATTAAGATCCAAGTTGGCTAATGCCAACTCAACACTGTTGTTCAAACCCATATGATTAGTAAACACATCCCACATCTTTGTCTTTCCCTTCAACCACTTTTCTTTGTGCATGTATAAGAGGGAGGTTGGTGTGCACATACACCATTAAGTCACATGACACAATAACAAAGAGAAGACTTCAATAGAAGAGTTTATACTTGAGTAAATGGTACATTTTTAATGGGGTAGTGACAAAAGTGTTCAACAATCAATGCCACCAACATTGAGGTACATAAAGGGCTTGGTTCTCTTGATTAAATGACAGTTCCATACCATCATACATGATAGAATCCACATTGCAATCTTGTCAATATTGAAACACTGAAAAGTGTTAAGTATGATGAATTTTGAATGGGACCTAAAATTCTACTTTCTCCATATGAAGTCCAATGAAGTTGGAACCACTCGCAAACATCCTAAAACAATTAATTGTAATGTTAAAAATTTAAAAGGATGAAAATGAAAAATAAAGGAGAATGCCACTTTTACTTTAAGAATTTAATATTACCATTAATTACTAGGGTTGGTGAAATGAAGGGGGTGGGACCTATTTAAATAGGCATTGGCTAAACGTTCTATCTTTTGGGTTCTTTGGCATGAATCAACCGATGTAAATTTGGACAAACTCTCTATTTTAGGTTGTTTAAATTGTCTTTCTAAATGCATAAATGGATTCAGCGTGCTGAAAAACCCTTGGGGCACTAGGATTATACAAACTTAGCCACTCAAATCTGTAGATCCAACCATTCATCACCAAATTTGGAGCAAAATCAAATGGAAAAAGTGGCCAGAAAACCCCCAGAACGTTTAGAGTCTAGACTATTGCATTTAAATAGCATTAGTAAGGAAAAATAACCCTCAAGTGCACACCAAAACACCTCACATCTCCAACTTGGATGAGAAAACATGAGCCCAAGTCCTTCTCACATCTCCAACTTGGACTTGAGAAAACATGAACCCAAGTCCTTCTCTGTGTAGGACACAAGTCCTTCTCACATCTCCAACTTGGACTTGAGAAAACATGAACCCAAGTCCTTCTCTGTGTAGGACACATGTGGACACTTAGGATACATACACCAACACTGAGAGGGGTTTGGATGTATCATGTGACTTAGGGAAAAATGCTTTTTACATATATGGATAATGTTGTAGGTATGTGAATAGATAAAATAAAATGAAAAATAAAATTTTATGTCCCATTTTTAATTTAAAAAAAAAATCTAAACCAACAAATAATAAAAAAAATTTGATGTATATTTAATTTAATTTTTATTTCAATTTTTATCCAACATAAAACTTTATATATATATATATATATATAATTTTAAATTTTAAAACAAAGATAGATATTTTTATTGTCAATATTCAAAATGGAAAAATATTCCATTGCAAATTGACATAACCACCCCATATGAAGCATTCCATTCCAATCCAAAAAGGCGGCCCTGTTCAGTCAGTCAAGCAAACGAACGACCTAAATCTTGCTAACGCTCATAAAACGAATATTCGCTTCAAGCTGAGGTCATGACTATGTACAATGAACGCAGAGGCCATGGCTCCCTACTTCAAACTAGAATGAAGTAAGAAGCTTTTCTTTGTCAAAAAACTGGCCCGAAGGTCCCCCAGGAGGGAGAAGGGCAACCCTCGCTACATAAGCTGCGGCTTCAGCTGCCAACATATCTCCTCCCTGGCCTGTCATATCAGTTTTGATAAAGCTGCCAGGATGCAAGCAATTCACATACACCTTGTGTTCATCATCACCAAGCGTTTGAAGATCTCTTGCCACAAGCCTAGTATAGGCATTCAGGGCTATCTTCGATACAATGTACGCTCTCAATCGAGCAGGCCAACCCTTGCCCTCAATCTCTCCTGATTTTTCGTCATTCAGATACATGTCGATAAACCCATCTATCGTTTCTTCACTCAGCTTTTCAACATCATCGAGCTGCATTCTCAGAGTCTCGTTCCCCAGATTCTGAAAATTTCACATTTTGTATTTAGTAATTCCAAAATCATGGATCCATTTATAGACACAATTTAACAAAAAGACTATTCTTCTACTTCCAATAGGAGGTTGAGAGTTCAAGTTTACATTGCAGTCTATATACCCTCATAGTTTACAGTTTACATTGGATCTATATACCCTCATAGTTTACATTGCAGTCTACAAAAAGATCGACTCATTACAAAATGCACCCCAATGAATTCATTCAAACAGAAGCAGATATAGCTATGGAATTTTTATCATAAAAATACTTAACCTGAAGCAGTCCCCCACATGATGAGACATTCACAATTCTGGATCCGGAGGATGATAGCTTCAACAGAGGAAGCAGGGCTTTCACCATTCTCTTGGCACCCAAGTAATTTGTATCCACGCATGCCTTTGCGGTCTCGTAATCTTCATTGAAACCTTCTATGAAAGATCGGTTGGTCTGCCACCCAATGCCACCGTGGATGAAATTATATATACAGCACTGAGAAATTGCAATCCCCATTAAAACCCAAAGGGTTCTAAAACTTTTGGAAATCCCTGAAGGTTAAGATGAATCGATATTGAATTCATCTTAATTCTAGAATCTATTAAATTCTAAGGAAAATTTTTGATAATCTAGTATTTTAATTGCAAATTATCAAGATCTCAAAATCTAAAATCTATTAAGCTCGCCAAGGTATCTAAAATTTTTGAAAATCCCTTAAATCTATATTAAGTACAGATTATTAAGACCTCAAAAAATCCAAAACCTTTTATCTGAATATTAAGAGGAATCCATCCTAGTTGGCCTTTAACCCTTTTATAATGACAATAATAAGAGCGATAGGGCATCCTCTCCCACCCTGTAGAACACCTCAGATAAAACAAGAAGATTATTAATGAGGAACTTACTAATAGCACTAGGCGACTGATGCCCCGAATCTCCCATAAATCCCAGTCTATTTTCGCTCCAATCACTCCAGCATTATTAATCTGCTTTCCAGTAAATTTGCAGTACAAAAATCACAGTTTCACATGGTGCATATGCTTAATGGTATTTTCAGTTTCTACTCTGTATTTGGGGTTGAAGGGTACCAGAATATCGATGCCGCCGAATTTGTTTTTAATCCAATCGGCCAAGAGCGAAACACTTTGATCGCTCTGCACATCCAGTTGATGGAAATGAACATTTGGGTATCCTTCATCAACAACAGATTTTGCAATGGCCAAGCCGTAGGCATGGTTACGGGCAGTCAGAACAACAGTGAGACCCTGTTTTGCCAGATGACGAACAGTCTCCAAGCCAATACCCCTGCTCGATCCGGCCACCACAGCCACTGTCTTCTCCGTCCACCATTTTTCCTGATCCGGTCTTCAAGCAGACACATTGATTCGATTCGATTCAATTCATCTCAATCGATATAATTACAAAATTGAAACAAATACCAGCAGGTATCCATGAAAGTACATATAACGAAACGAAACGGAACAGACAAAGCACATGGGACATCCAAGCATACCCATTACAATCCTCCATGGATGCTAAACGTGCCGCCTCCATAACCACCATTAACCTCGTCGAGGCACCTTTCTCGCTTCGCTTTTCCAGGTTCAAACAGTGAATCTCTGAACTTTCTGAACAGATATATTTGACATCCTGTTGAAAACGACAAGGACAAGTCTACGCTATCTTGAAAATGACTTGGAAAAAGAGTACAGTGACCTAAACGCTGAACGTTTTGTTTCTTTGTCGGTACTAAAAATGAGTACAATAGGCTTTATGAAATGAGTCAATCATTGTTTCGGTTTCGTTTAAAAATAAGTACAATAGGCTTTATGAAATGAGTCCATTGTTTCAGTTTCGTTTATCTTTTGTTTTAGATGATAAGATGATAAATAGTGTATTTAATAGGCAAGAATTAATAAATGAAGTTTAATAAATGAAGTTGTTTAGTTGTTTTTTTGGTTGGAATTAGGTGATATAAATTTACATGAATTATTATTTTTTGTTATTCAAAATCTTTTTTTGAATGTAGAAATAGATTTAGTATGTTGAAAAAACCTCGTGGCATTTAGATTATACAAAAATAATAGTAAGAATCTAATTATTTCTCACAGACTTTAATAATTGACTCACTGTATAATATTTAATATTTCTCAATATGTAAGTTTTGTTTCTTTTGAATACCACACATTACAAATAAGATTGATTTTAAAATTATAGTAGTTTATCTTACTTCTTATTTAAAACATCAAACATTATTATAATTGAGGCTCTAATTATAGGGATAGGTACCTAATCTAGCCAGGTCGCATTTAAGTTTGAGTAGAAACATTTCTTGTTATGGCAAGAATTTGGTTGAAAAAAAAACACAAATATATAGAAATAAATGAAAAGAAGTGTCTTATCTAAAGGAT
>SNQJ01S0015087.1:39592-52654 GCA_010110895.2 Picea sitchensis | reverse complement strand
AAAAACTTACAAATGATCATTTGTGGAATGAATCCACTCATGTTCACTTGCCTCTTAAGGTTGGGGGATATCTCAAGGAGCTAAGCTCCAAATACAATACTCTTCCACACACTTCATAAGGATGAATCCATCCTTATTTATAACTCACAAGAGAGTTGTAATCATAACAACCTCCTAACTACCCAGTGGACCTTTTTTAATGAGGCTCAGTTACATTTATTCAATACTAACTACCATAGTGGACCTTATTTAATAATAATGATAATGGACCTAGTCCACCTTTTATTGAATGACCTCCACTATCATTAATTTACTATGGGCTCTTTGGCCCCTCGTTACACCCCTAGGGAGGATCCCAACAATAAGAAAGCTTCAATGATGGAAATATGGTATAGTCAAATCCATGGTTGTCTATCACCAACATATTAACAATCAAGAGTTGATTTAGATGATCAATTACTTTATTTCTCGTGCCCTTCTTGTACATGATTATAACTGAAGTCGGTATAAAAATGTTGATGACTTGATATGTTTCATATTCTTTATTTTGAATTATGATTGCAAGAACTATGATCGGTAATCAAGTATGCCATTATTTCGTTCCTAAGATGTGATGTCTCCAATGTTAAACCGTTTGCATGATTGCATACATCTCTCTCTCTCTCTCNTCTCCCGCAATAGAAATGCACTACATCGTTGAAAGTTTATGATAATATATAGTGGAGTACTCAAGTTGTGTGGAACCTAGTTTCATCTCATAGTTTGAAGCTTTTGTCTCAATTTTAAAAGCTGGGAGGAGATCCAACAGTGCCAAAATCGATGTAGAGTACACATTGTTTGAAACTATGTTGCTACTTGTTTCTCCACTAGAATATTGCCTACTTTCCCCTTTTGAGGACGTTGTTGATATCCCACATAATATATGAGATCAATATGAATTGTCAATAATAAAATTGTCTGAGAAACTAAGGGCCTTCTCATGCTCATGTCAATCATCAGTGTACATTTTTAAGTTATTGAGCCTATAATTTTCAATGGTTTTTTTTTTCTGATTTACAAACTCCTAAACTTAGTCCTTTTTGGACTTCTAACCTTAAGTCCATTTTCATCATGATTTATTTCTCATATTATTAATGTATTATAAAATGAGCTAGATCACTAAATGAGGAAAACCTAGATAGGGTTGAGTCACGTAACTAAGCTCAAAGGAAGATAATCACAATAACACAGTATGATATTATCAATTAATAACTAGTACATCTATTACAATGGAGTTCACCTCCTTATATATGAATTATCACTAAGAAATTCATTTCCACTTATGAATGTGGGATAGATCTCTTGTTGGGAGAAGGCCTATTTTGGGGAGAAAGATTTGTTTTGGGCGCAAGCCTATTTTGGAGCACTTGCAACAAGTGGAAGGAAAAGAAACATGCAGAAAAAGAAGGAAAAACAACATGCAGAAGGAAAAGCAATGTGGTGCACATGCAAACAGGCCTAACAATGATAAGGTTAGGGTTTTTGACAAATATTGTAATGGAAATAAGCCTATAAAGTAGTATAAATAAGGACCTAGGAGTTCTAGAGAGAGAGAGAGAGAGAAGAGAGTCAGTTGAATATTGAGAAGTTGGCCATTTGATAATTGTAAGCAAGTTTTGTTATGGTTCTTGTGGTAGAGTCGAATAAGTTAGTCTTTGAGGGTTAGGTCACAGGTTGAGGAGCTTGGGATGATCTAGTCAACCTCCCAGAGGGTACTTACCCTCATTTTTTATTGTAATAATGAAGATGTAATGTGCACAGTGCAAGATTTTGTAGCAGAATAAATAAAATAGCAGAGAAGCCAGATCTTTGTGGATGTATCCCCAGGAGGAGGTGAACCACAATAAACCTTGTATTCTATGTGATTGTTAATGAATGCTTTACTTTTCTGTTAATCATTAGCTCAAGAATGAATGGTGAAAATAGTTATATCAACATGTATGCATAAGTTTAAAGATGAATGAATCATAGAGGTAGATGAATGATTAACAAGGATAATGCATAAGGAAAATAAGCCAACCACAATCCCCATTGATTCCTAGACTGCAGACACCTGACTATTGCAGTCCCCCATAAAAGTTATCTCGGGTGAGACTGTGTTGTGCACTCTGTGCACAACGCTGCCTTTTGGTTTACCAGAAGGGTCGATAGTTTTGAGGGTTTTGTTGGAAACCTATTTGAGATCAGAACCTGGGTCAACCCAAGAAGTAACCAACAAACGGTTTTGTTGCTGGCTGGAACTGCAGAGGATTGAGTGGACGAGATCTGTGGAAAAAAACATGGAGGTTGAAAGTATAGAAGGAAATGTTCAGGCCATGGAATCCAACAAAGATGTAGATTGAAAGATGGTTGAGAACAAAGGAACTCGAGTTTGTGTAGAGGGACAACAAAAACCCTAAGCTAACATCGCGCAAATATCTCGACAAATACGTGCTTAGTTACTTGCATGAGGTATTTTTCTTTGATTTCCCGCATTTGTTGTAGGAGTGGCTATTGAGGTTAAAGGAAAACCACCCTATGAATCAGATTAGATAGTTGGAGTGGAACACAAGGTAATAACAAATTCACGCATGCAGTAGATTTTTGGTTAGATAGTATTGGTGCAGGGTTTATAACCAAATTTGTAGTAGATACAATGAAGTCCTACACTGTGATAGAGCAGGATTTTCTAAAGGGACCCAGAGGTAGGTACATCAGATCGTTGTATACTTCAATCAAGATTTTATTGTATGACAACGGTGTGATCACCATGGAATCAGACAACTAAACTTCCCTGTGTGCATGGGGGAAGGGGGGGAAGCATTGATGGGAGGTTGAGATATGAACAAAGAGATGGATAAAGGAGAGAAGAAGGAGGCCATGGACCCAATCATGATGGAAGAGGACCAGATAAAGAAGATAATGGAAAAATATGGAAAAACGCGCAAAGGAATACCTTACCAATATAAGATGAATAACAAGAAGAGATCCATAGCTGACAGAGAGGGTTTGGAAAGCGATGAAGAAGAGGTAGAGGATCTCTGGGATGTGGAGCAAATTGAGGAAATCATGTGCACAACATATGAAAGGAAAAAAAAAAGGTCCAGGGTCAGGAACAGAAGGCAGAACTCCAGTCTAGATCATCGTTAGTGTGGAACCTACAACCCCATGTGTGACTAATACACCCGAAAGAAAACCAGTGTTTAGACAAACGAATTTTAGTGGAATAAGAGAAACAAGACATGGGTCTAATCAAGGAAAATCAACTGGGGGAGAAAGTTCAAGAAGTAATAGTCAGTTCAAGAAGTAATAGTCAGTTATTGTTACCACACTTGAAGTATACTTTGAGACAGAAGAAGTTCCAAACTCAAGCAGAAGTTGCAAGCAACCATGCAACTAGAAGAGAACCAATATAAGCAGACATATCCAACAATAGAGGATTTGAACAATCTGACATTTCAACTAAACCAGAATAAGGTAAAAGACAAAAGAGAAGTTGTTTGGTGTACATTATGCAGGACATAAGGACATCATAAGAACGAATGCTTGACTTTTGTGCAGTACTTGGCAACAGGGGTGTCGAATCCCTTGCCAACATGAGGACCATGGTGCGATATTTGTAAGACGCGTGGGCATGATCCATATCATTTTCCAATGATGTAGAAGTATAATACAATGCCAAAAAGTTCATATTGCATTTTTTTTCAAATCAGTGGGTCATGATGATAAGGATTGTAGAACATTGGAACTGATGACAGAAAGAACTTCAAACACTTACAGGGTGCAAAAAGAAATGATGGCAGGGAAAGTTGCACCTCATTTTATCCAGGTGCCACCACAGTACAACAATATGCAGTTGTAGTACAACAACGTGCAACCACAGTATAATCTTATGCAGTATAACTAGGTACCACAATACAACACACCGCGAGGAGATCGAGGTGGATACAAAGGTGGAGGACAAGGCAAAGGAGGATTTGGACAAGGCAGAGGACCAGTAGTGTGCCAAAAAATCCAGCAACCAGGACATTATGCAAGGGACTGTCCACTTTGACCAACAACATGTATATACCGTCGCATATCAAACCATGACACAGAAGACTACCCAACACTCTTGGGAAAGATATAGGAAAAAAGGAACCAGAACAACCAGAATGTGCAGTGGATTTCTGCAGAAGCTAGGGATGATGGGAAAAACATCAATATAGTCACTTGAGGAGAAGACAATACAGGAGTCGATGCAGCAAAACAAGATCCAACTCAACACCAATGGGTCAAGAAGAATAACGAACCACAGAAGAAGTTTGATGCGCGAGAAGAAAATGAAACATTTAAGGAGGCCAGACAGGAGCTTTTCAAGCAAAATTTTGCGTCTACATCAATTGTGAATCAAACTCATGGCCCACCAATGTAAAAAATTCCATCTTCAATGGATCATACCTTTAAAGGTCAAAATTTAGAGAAAGAAAGTACCATAAAGACTTTATGCAATCCTGTGTTAAGATATTGAATGATCCATCATCTGTTAAGGTCTTACAAAACCTGCTAGAAAGATGCAACACAAAGGTAGAAAGGAAGTTAGAGTAGAAAATAGTCAATCATCTCCATACAAGAAGAAGGACAAGTAGAGAATGCACGCTAAACACCAACATTGGGGATTTCAACATGGAAGATATTATACTAGATTTAGGCTCTGAAGTAAATGTCTTGCCTAAAAAGACATGGCAATGTATGGGAGAACCCACATTAGGCTATTCACCTGTCCAGTTGAAACTAGAAAATCAACACAGAGTGTTACCAATTGGAAGGCTTAAAGGTGTGATAGTAGATTTGGATGGAGTGCGTACTATGGCATATTTTGAAGTGATAGAGATAGTGGATGGCACAACACCTTATCCAACATTACTTGGATTGGATTGGGAATTTTATAACCAGACTGTGATCAACTTGAAGACAAGGAAAATGACTTTTGAATCAGGCGAATACAAAGTCATTGCACCATTGGATCCTTCAAAAGGAGAAAGGTTTGTAGAGGTGACTTGTTTGGATCTGGAAGAAATAAACCAGTTGTACAGAACCACTACCCGAGAAGAGGATTATGTCAACCCAACTGCAGACTGGGTACTTAGTTGGCAAAGAATTATATCACATGCTTCAGACTCAGACACAGGTATGGAGACTTGGAAACAAAAACTACACGATGTCTCCACAGGGAGGTATGCAAGAATAGACTGCACAGTAAGGTGGGTTGGTACAGAGATAAGAGAACCTCCCACTTTTCATGGGCTAAACGATTTAGAGGAATTATTGACAGAATATGAGGAGGAAGTGTTGGAAAATCAGAGGTTGTTAGCCCTAGATATTTCACTCAAGGAAACACCTGCAAGATGGTGGGTGAACACAAAGAAATAATCCAACACTGATATCAGTGTAAACGACTACTACACATTAGATTTGGCGTAGAACATGGGAGAAATATAATTCAGAAGTATGATGGGAGAGGAACACCAGTTGAGCAGTTGGAGAAATGTAGAACACAATGGAGGATGACACCACCAGAGGAATGGCCTCATCACTTTATTCATACATTGGAAGGGATCCCAGGGAACTGGTACATAGACTAGGAGATGTGTAGAGGCACTACACAATGGACATGATTACAACAGAATTTTGTAGTAACCTTCTCATTCGAGCATGAGAACCCCAACATTGATTTAGCTCTGAAGTTGATAAGGGGAGTGATATTTTTTGATGAACTAGGGGTTGAAATAATAACAAAATATCAATAGCAGAAGAGACAGACAGTCAAATAGTTACTCTCATGTTATCATGTCGAAGAGGAAACACCAGACGAAGATGATTTATGCAACATTCAGACCACATATATTGAAGGAGAGAGAGAGGTGGAAGGTACATATCTGGAGTCAAAGGCATTTGTGACACCAATCAAAGTCAAGAAAGTCAACATTGGAATGAACAATAATCCTAAAATGGAAAGTATTAGAGACTATTGGGATGAACAAACATTAGAAAGAATAATAGAGTTATTGTGTGAATACAGTGACCTGTTTCCAACAACCTTTACATAGATGAAAGGCATAGCAGGGGAGCTAGGTGAGATGAAGATATCCCTCAAACTTGAGGCTAGACCTGTCAAAAAGAGGCCTTACATGTTGAATCCAGTGTATAAGCAAAAAGTGAAAGCAGAAATTGACCGAATTCTAGAAGCTGGCATTATAGAACCAGTAGAGGAATCTGAATGGATTAGTCCCATGGTAGTCTAGGAAAATAAGTGAGGGCGGATAAGGATTTGTGTAGATTTGAGGAAATTTAATGATGCTTGCTTACATGATCCTTTCCCTACTCCTTTTACAGATGAGGTCTTGGAGAATATGGGAGGCTAGGAAGCATATTCATCCACAAATGGACTCTCGAGATACCATCAGATTAAAATAGCTTCAGAGGACAAGTATAAGACTACTTTTTCTATAGAATGGGGATCCTACAATATAAAGTCATGCCCTTTGGATTGAAGAATGCACCGGCTATATTTTCAAGGGTAGTCATAGTTGATTTTAAGGAATTCATACATCAGTTTCTAGAAGTATATCTGAATGATTGGACTGTGTATAGTCTTTTGAAAGACCATGTAGAAGTTTTAAGACTGATGTTGGAAAGATGCAGGCAATGTCAGATATTATTAAACATTAAGAAATGCATTTTTGGTATACCTTTTGGGATATTGTTGGGACATATAGTGTGTAAACAGGGATTATTGGTTGACCTGCTAAGATTGCAGTTATTGTGAATTTACCACCACCAAATTCAGTGTTCCATCTAAGATCCACATTGGGACACACAGGATACTACATAAATTTTATAAAGGGGTATGTGCAGATTATACATCGATGGAAAAATTGTTGAAGAAGGACATCGGATTTCAGTGGAATGAGGATTGCTAGCAAGGATTGGACACTCCAAAGGAAAATATGGTGACAACACCTATATTAGTCAATCTAGCTATAATAATTAGCTCACTGTATAATGTTTAATATTTTTCAATCTGTAAGTTTTGTTTCTTTTCAGTACCACACATTACAAATAAAATTGATCAAGATTGATTTTAAAATTACAACCATTTATCTTGCTTCTTATTTAAAACATCAAACATTATTATAATTGAGGCTCTAATTATAGGGATAAGTACCTAATCTAGCCAGGTCTATTCACATTCAAGTTTGAGTAGAAACAATGCTTGTTATGGCAATAATTTGGTTGAAAAAAGAACACAATATGTATAAAAATAGATATAAATAAATAAAATAAATGAAAAGAAGTGTCTTATCTAAAGGATGTGTCTATTTGGGCGTCCTTGCGAGGGTATAAACGAGCCCTCATTCTCATTGTAATCATCTAACTATTTCATATTATTATATAATTATTGTCCTATATGGATTTTAACCTATTGTCCTATTTACATTGGATATTTGTGTAAGTGAACAGAGTTGGTTCACCTCATTGGTATCAGAGTCTTTACAGTGGGNAAGATGAGGATGTCATCCAAATATACCACCACAAAAGAGTTTGTGAAGGGTCTCAATACATCATCCATCAACCTCATGAAAGTGATTGGTGCATTTGTTAAGCCAAAGGGCATTACCAACCATTCGAAGAGACCTTCTTTAGATTTGAAATTTGTCTTCCATACATCATTTGGTTCGATGGGAACCTGGTGGTAGCCAGAATTTAGGTTAATCTTGCTGAAGAAATTTCCCCCCTTGAGTTGGTCAAGAAGGTCATCAATTCTGGGAATCGGGTACCAGTTCTTGACTCTGATTTTGTTTAATGCTCTGTAATCAATGCAGAGTCATTAGGTCATTTCCTTCTTCTGCACCAGTACAATCGGGCTTCTGTAAGGGGAGGAGTTGGGTCTGTTGTTCCCCTTTTGAAGAAGCTCTTGGATCTGACACTTGATTTTTTTATTTTCCATCAGCGAGCGACGATAGACTGGTCCATTAGGCAGAGGTGCACCGGGGTTTATATCAATTGAATGCTTAAATTGGCAGTGCGTTGCTACCTCGGTGGGTGAGGAGAAGATGTCTTTGTACTCTTCCATGATCTCGTCCACTTTCTTCTGATGCAAAGAGAGGATCTATGTAGAGGCCATGGATGTGGCACAAACCTTCTGATTACTGTGAGCACATATCACAAAGAAGACAAAATTCCCAGTCTTTGAAATGACCTTACTACATTTCTTAGAAGAGATTAAAGAAATAACAGTAGGCGGTGCTACCTCTGGTATCTTGTACAATTGTCTACCCAAAGTAATAATAAAACTACAGGGTCTAGACTCATACACAACATGACACTTCCACAAATATGGTTGTCCTAAAACAACATCACAAACTTCAAGGGGAGAAATATCACACAATACCTCGTCTTTGAAAGGCTTGATGTCGTAGGGAAGACGACACTCTTGGATGACATAGGGATCTCTTCCTTGGTGAAGCCAATCGATGGTGTAGGGTTGCGGGTGTGGTTTCGTTGGTAGGTCCAACCGCTTGACGACCTTTGTTGAGATCGGGTTCTTCTATTAGTGAAAGAGGCGTTCCCCTTCCTCTGGTTCTTCTGGTTCGCCTGGCTGGATTTTGGTGGTAGCGATAGTGGCACTGGGTTCATCATCGATAATTCACTTCCCTCCTTCTAGATTTGATTCGAAGTCATAATCGACCTCTGACTTGAAATCCTTCATCTCAGCCACAAGTGATTGCTTGGAGCGTCATTCTTCATTGTTGTGCCAAGTGATTTTATGGTATTCACACCATTTTCCTGTGTCCTTCTTCGTCTTCTCATTGCCCTTCTTGTGTTGCATCTTGTATTGGTTATCCTGAGAGTGTCCATATTTGCTATGTCCCTTGTTTTGTGGGTTGGAGCCACCTTTGCCCTGCTTCGATTGTGAGGAGTTTGTAGATCCAAACCATTACCTCTTATGCTTAAATTTTTGCTTGATCTTAACAACATATCTATAAGTCGTACCTAATGAGGCGATGTCTAGAAAATCCATTTTTGTTTGAATGTATCTATACAAACAACCATGGTATTTGAGAACCAGATGTCGCTCAAAGTATTTGATACCCAATTTGGTGCGCAGGGTATGGAAAATATTGGTGAAATATGGTATTGTCCGGTCCCTTTCCTAACGCAGGGTGGTCCATCTGGTGTATTAGTCCTCATAGCTTCCAACAGGGTAGTATTGTTCTTTAATGACATTCCGGAAGGAATCCCATGTAGGGGAAACCACAAATATTTCATATTCCTCTATGGCCCTTTGCTCAAAGTAAGTATCCCACCAATCCTTAACATGGGGGACGACCTTGAGGAGTGAAAAAGTAATATTTTCCCTATCGAAAAAATTGTGGACCAAAAAATACCCTTCGAGAAGATTCAACCATTTATCTACAACATCTGCATCTATTGTCCTTCAAATAATGGAATATAAAAATTTACCTGTACCTTGAAGGGGGTTGCATGGCCGCTTAACGAAGATGTTTCTCCTATGGGCAACCACTGAAGGATCTGTGTAAAGTTGTCCATCATTTTGTTCCTTTGTCGTGCAAGGGATTCCTCAAGCAACATTTTAAAAGGATCTCTTGCTCCATCATATTTCTTTTCGTCCCCCATGGGTTGTTGTCAGGCTCGACACGACTGATCTTGCAAAGGTTCGATTGGTTCAAGTCCCAACTTCTTGTACCTAGATCTTGTCGGGGACATGCACGAAGAAAAATAAATGAAGAGAAGATTGCTCTGATACCACTGATCCGGATTTAGGAGTGGAATGAATTGATTAACAAACTGAATGGAATAAACACAGAGATATGGAGAATAACACAGATATCCAATGAATAATATCTTCTGTTGAATAAATGAAATAGGTCGAAATTGTAAAACTACAGAACTGAAATGACTTGCTCGAATGGTGTTAGATATATCTAAGAAGAGATGTGGCTGCTACGTGCATTTGTATGAGCATAATTATTACAATGAGGCTCCAGAGGCCTTCTTAATATTACTCATGAATGCAAAAACCCTAAACATCCAAAAACCTAACCCTAGGAGGTGAAATGCCAAAGGTCATGTGGGCCCCTATGGGTAAGTTGGTACCTCAACTTCCCGGGGTCATAACTTTTGCATACTACCTCCATTTTAGGCGTGTGATAAATAAAACCAAGTCAATCCCACAATATCAATAAATAAAAGGTCAAGAAGTTGGGAATTAGTCTAGTGGTAGTTGTATATTGGTGAGAGCTAATTATCCTAAGTTCAATTCTTGGCGTAATTCCTACTATGCTCCCATAGAATGATTCCATTCTAATAAAGGAATATATCGAGCACTCTTGGAGGGGTTCAACAACATAAGTAATGGAGCTATGGCCTCGAGGAGACCATCCATCATAACTCCAAGCATACTAATGCTAATGGAAGAGGGGTAGTGGAACGGAGGTATGGAGCTATGGCCTTGAGGAGACCATCCCACATAAATCCAAGCATACTAATGCTAATGGAAGAGGGGTAGTGGAAGAGAGGTACATTCTACCTAATTTTTTGGTGGTGAGAAGCTTCAAATTTACACATTGTATGCAATAGTTTGCCATGAGGAGAGAATCTCATTCATTTGAGGTGACCCTGAAAATATCAAGTAGAAATCAAGAAGAAATATTCCCATAAAGGATTGATAATATTTTATTACTTTGTGTTGATTGTTTTCCATTATTCCTAATGTCTAGCTCATATTTGGAGTTCATTGATTTGTAGTTGAAAGTAGGTCTATAAATACTTATGGAGTTTCTTTTACCTTATCTTAAGGTGGTTGTGAAATGTCCAATGCATGTCTCAACATTGCAAAGGAAAAATGAGAGGTTTTGAGTGTTGTTGGGAATCAATAATGAGTTTCTACAAGGAAAATTTGTGTCCCTTGTTTGTTATTGTCTCCTCTTTTTGCATTCTATCTGTGCAACCAAGCAAGTTGCTCTTATTGTATTCATATCCATCCTTCTTCATACAGATATGTATTTAGTTGTACTTTTGACTAAACCTTTCAATGAATGGTTATTGACAATAAATATGTGTTGATTTAAGAGACACAAGTCATGCTAATGGTGATTGGTTCACAATAATCATGTAGAAATCAATATTTTGTGGAGAGAAAGCTTATATTTTGATGATTTTATAACTGCAATTATGGTATTTGTATATAAAAAAACTTCCATACTAGATAATTAGATATCATAAGCAATGGCTATTGAATTAAGATGCTCTTGTTAAGTACCTTAGATCTGAAAATGCTATCCCATACAAGATATCCAAGAATAAAATAGAGAATCCCCTTTACTTGATTATATAATAATACCCTTAAGGTAGTGCAAAAACTTACAAATGATCATTTGTGGAATGAATCCACTCATGTTCACTTGCCTCTTAAGGTTGGGAGATATCTCAAGGAGCTAAGCTCTAAATACAATACTCTTCCACACACTTCATAAGGATAGCTCCATCCTTATTTATAACTAACAACAGAGTTGTAATCATAACAACCTCCTAACTACCCAATGGACCTTTTTTAATGAGGCCTCATTACATTTATTCAATACTAGCTACCATAGTGGACCTTATTTAATAATAAGTATAATGGACCTAGTCCACCTTTTATTGAATGGCCTCCACTATTACTAATTTACTGTGGGCCCTTTGGCCCCCCGTTACACCCCGTAGGGAGGATCCCAAAATAAACAAGATTCAATGATGGAAATATGGTATAGTCAGATTCATGGGTTTCTATCACCAACATATTAACAATCAAGAGTTGATTTAGATGTCCAATTACTTTACTTCGCATGCCCTTCTCGTACTTGATTATAACTGGAATTGATAGAAAACTATTGACGACTTGATATGTTTTGTATTCTCTATTTTGAATTATGATTGCAAGATCTATGATTGATAATCAAGTATGCCATTATTTCATTCCCTAAGATGTGATGTCTTCAGTGTCAAACTATTTGCATGATTGCATACATCTCTCTCTCTCTCTCTCTCTCTCTCTCTCTCTCTCTCTCTCTCTCTCTCTCATGTAATAGAAATTCACTACATCGTTGAAATTTGACAATAATATATAGTGGGGTACCTAATTTCATCTCATAGTTTGAAGCTTTTGTCTCAATTTTAAATGGCGGGAGGAGATCCAACAGTGCCAAAATCGATGTAGAGTACACATTGTTTGAAACTATGTTGCTACTTGTTTCTCCACTAGAATATTGCCTACTTTCCCCTTTTGAGGGCATTGTTGATATCCCACATAATATATGAGAACATCAATATGAATTGTCAATAATAAAATTGTCTGAGAAATTAAGGGCCTTCTCATGCTCATGTAGATCATCAGTGTACATTTTTCAGTTATTGGGCCTATAATTTTCAATGGTTTTTTTTCTAATTTACAAACTTCTAAACTTAGTCCTTTTTGGACTTCTAACCTTAAGTCCATTTTCATCATGATTTGTTTCTCATAGTATTAATGTATTATAATATGAGCTAGATCAATAAATGAGGAAAACCTAGATAGGTTTGAGTCACGTAACTAAGCTCAAAGGAAGATAATCACAATAACACAATAAGATATTATCAATGAATAACTAGTACATCTATTACAATGGAGTTCACCTCCTTATATATGAATTATCACTAAGAAAGTCATTTCCACTTATGAGTGTGGGATAGACCGCTTGTTGGGCGTTTGCTTATTTTGGGGAGAAAGATTAGTTTTGGGCGTAGCCCAATTTTGGAGAGAAAGATCTATTTTTGGAGCGCGCGTAACAGGTGGAAGGAAAAGAAACATGCACAAAAAAGAAGGAAAAACAACATGCAGAAGGAAAATCAATGCAACATGCATGTAGACAAGCCTAACCATGCTAGGGTTAGGGTTTTTGACAAAGATTGTAACGACTATAAGCCTATAAAGTAGTATAAATAAGGACCTAGGAAGTCTAG
>SNQJ01S0015087.1:23822-37026 GCA_010110895.2 Picea sitchensis | reverse complement strand
CATAGTTTGAAGCTTTTGTCTCAATTTTAAATGGCGGGAGGAGATCCAACAGTGCCAAAATCGATGTAGAGTACACATTATTTGAAACTATGTTGCTACTTGTTTCTCCACTAGAATATTGCCTACTTTCCCCTTTTGAGGGCGTTGTTGATATCCCACATAATATATGAGAACATCAATATGAATTGTCAATAATAAAATTGTCTGAGAAATTAAGGGCCTTCTCATGCTCATGTAGATCATCAGTGTACATTTTTAAGTTATTGGGCCTATAATTTTCAATGGTTTTTTTCTAATTTACAAACTCCTAAACTTAGTCCTTTTTGGACTTCTAACCTTAAGTGCATTTTCATCATGATTTGTTTCTCATATTATTAATGTATTATAATATGAGCTAGATCAATAAATGAGGAAAACCTAGATAAGTTTGAGTCACGTAACTAAGCTCAAAGGAAGATAATCACAATAACACAATAAGATATTATCAATGAATAACTAGTACATCTATTACAATGCAGTTCACCTCCTTATATATGAATTATCACTAAGAGAGTCATTTCCACTTATGAGTGTGGGATAGACCGCTTGTTGGGCATTTGCCTATTTTGGGGAGAAAGATTAGTTTTGGGCGTAGCCCAATTTTGGAGAGAAAGATCTATTTTTGGAGCGTGCGTAACAGGTGGAAGGAAAAGAAACATGCACAAAAAAGAAGGAAAAACAATATGCAGAAGGAAAAGCAACACGACACGCATGTAGACAAGCCTAACCATGATAGGGTTAGGGTTTTTGACAAAGATTGTAACGACTATAAGCCTATAAAGTAGTATAAATAAGGACCTAGGAAGTCTAGAGAGAGAGAGAGAGAGAGAGAGAGAGAGAGAAGAGAGTCAGTTGAAAATTGAGAAGTTGGTCAGTTGATAATTGTAAGCAAGTTTTGTTATGGTTCTTGTAGTAGAGTCTAATAAGTTAGTCTTTGAGGGTTAGGTCATAGGTTGAGGAGCCTGGGCTGATCTAGTCAGCCTCCCAGAGGGTACTTACCCTCATTTTTTATTGTAATAATGAAGATGTAATGTGCACAGTGCAAGATTTTGCAGTAGAATAAATAAAAGAGCAGAGAAGCTAAATATTTGTGGATGTATCCCTAGGAGGGGGTGAACCACGATAAACCTTGTATTCTATGTGATTGTTAATGAATGCTTTAATTTTATGTTAATCATTAGCTCAAGAATGAATGGTGAAAACAGTTATATCAACATGCATGCATAGGTTTAAAGATGAATGAATCATAGATGTAGATGAATGATTAACAAGGATAATACACAAGGAAAATAAGTCGACCACAATCCCCACTCATTCTTACACTGCAAACACCTGGTTATTGCAGTCCCCCATAAAAGTTATACCAGGAAGGCCGATAGTTTTGAGGGTTTTGTTGGAAACCTATTTGATATTAGACCCTGGGTCAACCCAAGAAGTAACCAACAAATGGTTTCGTTGTCCGCTGGAATTGCAAAGGATTGAGTGGACGGGATCTATGGAAAAAAGGTGTTGAGGATGAAAGTATAGAAGGAAATGTTTAGGACATAGAATCCAACGAAGGCGAAGATTGAAAGATGGTCAAGAACAAAGGAAATTGAGTTTGCGCAGAAGGACAACAGAAACCCTAAGCTAACACCACACAAATATCTTGACAAATATGTGCTTAGCGACTTGCATGAGGTATATTTTCTATGATTTCCCGCATTTGTTGTAGGAGTGGCTATTGAGGTTAAAGGAAAACCACCCTACGAATCAGATCAGACAACTGGAGTGGAATCCTGTGGAGATCGTGCAATTACAACAAGTTAATAACAAATTCACACACACAGTAGATTTCTGGTTAGACGATATTGTTGCAGTGTTTATCACCAAATTTTCAGTAGATACCGTGAAGTCCTACACTACGGAAGAGCATGATTTTCTAAAGGGATCCAGGGGTAGGTACATCAGATCTATGTATACTTCAACCAAGATTTTATTGTATGACAACAATGTGATCACCATGGAATCAAACATCTAAACTTCTCTATGTGCATGGGGGAAAGGGGAAAACCACTAGCAGGAGGTTGATATATGGACAGAGAGATAAATAAGGGAAATAATAAGGAGGCCATGGACCCAATCATGATCGAAGAGGACTAGATAAAGAATATAATGGAAAAATATGGAAATACACACAACAAAAGACCTTACCAATATAATATGAATAACAAGAAGAGATCCATAGACGACATAGAGGGCTTGGAAAGTGATGAAGAAGACATAGAGGATCTATGGGATATGGAACAGATTGAGGAAATCATGTGCGCAACATATGAAAGGAAAACAAGAGTTCTAGGGTCCGGAACAAAAGGCAGTACTCCAATCCAGATCACCGTCAGTGTGGAACCTACAATCCCATGTGCGACTAATACACCCGAAAGAACACTAGCGTTTAGAAAACCGAATTTTAGTGGAATAAGAGCAACATGACATGGGTCCAACCAAGGAAAATAAACTAGGGGATAAATTTCAGGAAGTAATAGTCAATTATCTACACCGCGTGGAGGCAATGGTTCAACATAGTTTAAAATGGCAGGACAAGATCCCATGATCAAATTACCATAATTTCGGGGAGAGGCATGAGAGGACCCAAAAAAACATTTATTCATCTATAATAAGATCTGGGAAGCAAAGAAAATCACATATGAGGACACAAATATTGCACAGTTATCTATCACACTAAGAGACCGCGTTGGATAGGTACATGAGCCTAGATGTAAACAATCCACAGGGAGTACCAAAGACTATTGCAGACGTGAAAAAAACTACTGGTAAACAAATTTCAGATGCTAAGCTCAGAAGACTAGTACATGAATGAAATGATTGAAATCAGGCAGAAACTAGGTGAGTCTATTTGGGAGATTGATCATAGGTTCAAATAGTTGAAAGGTAAGTTGAAATATGCAATTACTGAAATGCAACATAGGCACTTATTTGTGAACTCATTGTTACCACACTTGAAATATACTTTGAGACAACAGAAGTTCCAAACTCAAGCAGAGGCTCTACAAGAAGCCTTGCAACTGGAAGAGAACTAACATCAGTAGATAGATCCAACAATAGAGAAGTTGAAGGTGTATTTGAGGAATCTGACATTTCAACTAAACCGGAATAAGGGAAAAGAGAAAAGAGAAGTTGTTTGGTGTACGATATGCAGGATAGAAGGACATCATAAGAACGAATGCCCTACTTTTACGCAATACTTGGTAACATGGATGTCGAACCCCTTGCCAATAGGAGGACCATGGTGCGAGATTTGTAATATGCATGGGCATGATCCATATCATTGTCCAATGATGCAGAAGTATAAGATAGTACCAAAAAGTTCATATTGAAATTTTTGCAAATCAGTGGGTCATGATGATAAGGATTGTAGAACATTGGAACTAATGAGAGAAAGAACTTTAGACACTTACAGGGTGCAAGTAAAAATGATGACAGGGAAATTTTCACCTCAGTTTAGTAAGGTGCCACCACAGTAAAACAATGTGCAACCACAGTATAATCTTGTGCAGTATAATGAGGTACCCCAATACAACACACCGTGAGGAGATCAAGGTGGATACAAAGGTGGAGAATGAGGGAGAGGAGGATTTGGACGAGGAAGAGGACCAATAGTGTGCCACAATTTCCAGCAACCAATACATTATGCAAGGTATTTTCCACTTCCACCAATGATATGTATGTATTGTCACACAACAGACCATGACACAGAAGACTGCCCAACACTCTTGGGAAAGATCCAGGAAAAAAGGAACCAGAACAACCAGAATGTCCAGTGGATATTTACAGAAGCCAAGGATGATGGGAAAAACATCAATATAGTCACTCGAGGAAGAGCCAAGACAGGAGCTAATGCAACAAAACAATATCCATCTCAACACCAATGGTTCAAGGAGAATAATGAACCACATAAGCAATTTGATGTGTGGGAAGAAAAGGAAAGATTTAAGGAGGCCTAAAAGGAGTTTCTCAAGCAAAATGTTGCATCTACATCAGTTGCGCAGCAAAATCAGGGCCCACCAATGTACGAAATTCCATATTCAAAGGATCATACCAGTAAAGGACAACCTTTAGAGCAAGTAAGTACCGTAAAGACTTTTCTGTAATCCTGTGTTAAGCTATTGAATGATCCATCATCGGTCAAGGTCTTACAAAATCTGCTATTAATATGGAACACGGAGGTAGAAGGGAAGTTAGAGAAGAAAACATTCAATCATCTCCATATAAGAAAAAGGACAAGAAGATAATTCAGGCTAAACACCAATATTGGGGATTTCAACATGGGAGATATTATACTGGATTTAGGCTCTGAAGTAAATGTATTGCCTAAAAATACATGGCATTGTATGGGAGAACCCACATTAGCCTATTCACCTGTCCAGTTGAAGCTAGCAAATGAACACAAAGTGTTACTAATTGGAAGTCTTAAAGGTATGACAATATATTTGGATGGAGTGCACACTATGGCATATTTTGAAGTGATAGAGATAGTGGATGGCACAACACCTTATCCAACATTACTTTGATTGGATTGGGCATTTGATAATAGGATATGATCAACCTGAAGACAAGGAAAATGAATTTTGAATCAGTAGAATATAGAATCATTGCACCATTGGATCCTTCAGAAGGAGAAAGGTTTGTAGAGGCGACTTGTTTGGATCTAGAAGAAATAAACTAGTTGTATGGAACCACTGCGTGAGAAGAGGATTATGTCAACCTAATTGCAGGTGGGGTACTTAGTTGGTGAAGCATTACATCATGTGCTTCGGACTCAGACACAGGTTTGGAGAATTGGAAACAACAACTATACAAAGTCTCCACAAGGAGGTGCGCAAGAATAGACTNAGAGGATTATGTCAACCTAATTGCAGGTGGGGTACTTAGTTGGTGAAGCATTACATCATGTGCTTCGGACTCAGACACAGGTTTGGAGAATTGGAAACAACAACTATACAAAGTCTCCACAAGGAGGTGCGCAAGAATAGACTATGCAGTAAGGTGGGTTGGTACAAAGATAAGAGAACCTCCTAGTTTTCATGGGATAAATGATTTAGAGGAATTATTTATAGAATATCAAGAGGAAGTGTTGTAAAATCAGAGGTTGTTAGCCCTGGATATTGCACTCAATGCGACACCTGCAAGATGGTGGGGTGTGCACAAAGAAACAATTCAAGACTGGTATCATTGTAAATGACTACGACGCATTAGATTTGGCATATAAAAGGGGAGAAATACAATGTATAAGTATGATGGGAAAGGAACACCAGTTGGACACTTGGAGAAGTGAAGAACACAATGGAGGATGACACCACCAGAGGAATGTCCTCATCACTTTATTCATACATTGGAAGGGATCCAAGAGAACTGGTACATAGACAAGGAGATGCACATAGGCACTATAAAATGGACATGATTACAATAGAATTTTGTAGTAACTTTCTCATTCGAGCATGAGAACCCCAACATTGATTTATCTTTGAAGCTAATAAGGGGAGTGATATTGTTTATGAACCATAGGTTGAAATAATAACAAAATATCAACAACAGAATAGACAGACAGTCAAAGAGTTACTCTCATGTTATCATGTCGAAGAGGAACCACCAGATGAAGATGATTCACGCAACATTCGGATCACAGAGATTGAAGGAGAGAGAGAGAGGTGGAAGGTCCATCTCTGGATTCAGAGGCATTTGTGGCACCAATCAAATTCAAGAAATTCAACATTGGAACGAACAACAATCCTAAAATGGACAGTATTGGAGACTATTGGGATGAACAAACATTAGAAAGAATAGCATAGTTATTGCATGAATATAGTGACCTGTTTCCAACAACCTTTACATAGATGAAAGGCATAACATGGGAGCTAAGTGAGATGAATATACCACTCAAACCCGAGGATATATCTGTCAGACAGAGACCTTACAGGTTGAATCTAGTGTATAAGAAGAAAGTGAAAGAAGAAATTGAATGAACGCTGGAAGCTGCCATTATAGAACCAGTAGAGGAATCTGAATGGATCAGTCCCATGGTAGTCCAGGAAAAGAAGCAAGGGGGGATAAGGATTTGTGTAGATTTGAGGAAACTCAATTATGTTTGCTTACATGACCCTTTCCCTACCCATTTTAAAGATGAGGTCTTGGAGAATGTGGGAGGCCAAGAAGCATATTCATTCACATATGGATCATTAGGATACCATTAGATTAAAATAGCTCTAGAGGACAAGTATAAGACTACTTTTTCTATAGAATTTGGATCCTACCAATATACAATCATGCCCTTTTGATTGAAGAATGTACCAACTATCTTTTCAAGGGTATTCATAGTTTCTTTTAAGGAATTCATACATCAGTTTCTAGAAGTATATATGGATGATTGGACTGTGTATAGTCTTTTGAAAAACCATGTATAAGTTTTAAGACTGATGTTGGAAAGATGCAGGCAATGTCAGATATCATTAAACATCAATAAATTCATTTTTGGTACAAATTTTGGGATATTGTTGGGACATATAGTGTGCAAACATGGCTTACTGGTTAACCCTTCTACGATTGCAGTTATTGTGAATTTACCACCACCAAAGTTAGTGCGCCATATAAGAGCCACATTGGGACACACATGCTACTACAAAAAGTTTATAAAGGGGTATGCACAGATTACTGCATCGATGGAAAAATTGTTGAAGAAGGACACTAGATTTTAGTGGAATGAGGGTTGTTAGTAATGATTGGACACTCTAAGGGAAAATATGGTGACAACACCTATATTAGTGTTTCTAGATTGGGGAAAGACATTTCATGTGCATGTAGATGCATCAACAATAACACTTGGATCAATTCTGGTGCAGCTAAGAGCAGGGGACTTAGACCATCCTATAGCCTTTGCAAGCATGAAGTTGTCAGGATATTAGCAGAATTACAACACCACAGAAAGAGAAGGCCTAGCCATAGTGTATGAACTTCATAAATTCAGGCACTATGTATTAGGTAAACACTTTAAAATGTTCACAGACCATTATGTCGTCAAATATCTAGTCAACAAACCATTGTTGGGTGGGAGGATATGTAAATGGTTGTTATTATTCCAAGAATTTGATTTTGAAGTAACAATAAAACCAAGGAAGTTGAATGCAGGACCTAATCACATGTCTAGGGTAACCTACTAACTTGGAAGACAACTTCCCTGATGCACAATTATTTTCAGTACAGGTAGTTGATGAATACTTCACTGATATTATTGAATACATAAGTACTGCACAAAAGAGTTTAGTACTGCACACAAGAAAAACATGGTAGTCATAGATGCAAACTATCAACTCATTTTAGGTCATTTGTACAAAATGGGTGAAAATAACATTTTGAGAAGGTGTGTATTGCAACATGAATGGCCCAGGGTTTTAGGAGGTGTTCATGAAGGCATAGTTGGAGGAAACTATGCAAGAAACGCTACCGTGCAGAAGATATTGCGTGCAAGATTATGGTGGCCGACAGTTCATAAAAATTCCAAGGAATATTGTTAGAACTGTGATGTCTGTCAGAGGGTTGGCAAACCCAACATGAGGGATGAGATACCCCTAAGACCACAAGTAACTCTGTATGTATTTGAAAAATGGGAAATAGACTTTGTCAGACCTATTAATCCACCAACAAGAAGGTAAGGAGCCAAATATATCATTACTGCGACCGAATACTTAACCAGATGGGTAGAATCATCACTAGTCAAATATTTTAGCGCAGAAACAAAAACACACTTCTTATTTGAGCAGGTGATCACCATATTTGGATGTCCCAGGATTTTGATGAGTGACCAAGGCACTCATTTTATTAATAATACCATTAGGGCTATGACTGAGGAGTTTGAATTCTATCACGAGAAGAGTACACCATATCATCCTCAGGAAAACGGGACAGTAGAAGCTTTCAATAAGATTTTGGAAAATGGTGTGACTAAGATCTGGAATGTTAATAGAGATGATTGGGACTTGAAAATACCAGCAGTATTATGGGCATACATGACCACACGCAAGAATATGACAGGGCATACACCATTTTGATTGGTGTATGGACATGAAGTAGTGGTTCCATTAGATTTTATAGTACCCAGTTTGCGCGTAGCGACAATTACCAATATTTAAGAAAGAGGCACATTACATGATAGGTTAAGTCAACTAATGGAAATGGAAGAAGAAAATATTCTGGCAGGATTTTACTAGGAAGTACATAAAGAAAGGGGCAAATACTAGCATGGAAAACACATTAAAAAGAAAATATTTAAGGAGGGAGACCTAGTTCCTCTCTATGACAACAAATTTTTACAACACCCTGGTAAGTTTAGAATGCATTGGTTAGGACCATATGAAGTAAAGACTATTACAGATGGAGGATCTGTGCATCTAAAGGACTTGGGAGGAACATAACTGAAAGGAATGGTCAACGGTAGTCGACTGAAATTGTGCAAGGAAAGTCGACCTACTAACTCTTAAAAAGTTACAGCGTAGAAAGAATGTCATGTATATAGTGTACTATAGCAAATATTAGGAAATAAAATTGATAAAAAGAAATAAAAAGTAGAAAAAAGAAGAAGAAAAAGGAATACAAAAATAGAAAAATAAGAGAAATACAAAAAGAGACAGAAGTTGGTTGAACAATAGGAAAATGGAAAAAAAAATTCAATCACAACAATTATTGTCACAACATAGAAAGACAATGCGCAGGAAAAATTGGACTCGGTGCAAATGCATGGAAAAAGTGAAAAACAATTATGATCGGGTCTATAAAGTGTGGAAAGAATGTGTTAGCTTGACACTCAATTAGTTTGTAGCACAAAGAAAGATACAAGTGTGTGCCCTAGGTATAATTGGGTGAAGAAGAGAGCGACTGTTCAAATCGGATATAACATGACACCACTAGAGTTTGGCGCACCAAGGCAGTATGTATGAGTTACTCGACAGGGCCAAAGGAGGAAGGAAAGGATGGTGGATCTCAAGAACGTTGTCAAGATAGAAGATGCCACCACTTCTGAGACAATGTCACTCAGACCGACAAGGGTTGAGGAGGAAACATTGATAGCGGCACAAGGGGAAGTAGGGCAGAGTTATGGGACCCAAAATGGTATTACAAACCCTAATCCTGAAACATCGACTAAACCCGATAAAATGAAGGGTCAACAATAGGGCCATGATGAAGAGGAGGTGTTGGTCGAGGACAAAACCAACCAATTGGAATTTGAGGGGGAAGAAGATGGCAAAGGAATAGCATAATCATGCCCATTTTTCATCGGGTAGAAAAGAAAGGTGCAAGACGCCACAAAAATTGGACTTATCTACCTTCAAGACGCAGTGGTCACTGTGGAGAACATTCTTAGAAAAGTACCTAAACTAAGGTACTCAGACCATGATGTGAACAATGCAACAAATTTCCATACCTAGCCGAGGAAGCCTACTTAGCGAACACAGGGTAAATTGGACCCCTGGGCAAACCAATCATGGAGCCCGCGCAGTGGATAACAAAGCTCTACAACTCTGAGATAATGAACCTCATGGACATACCGCACTTTGGGCGCAGTAAAAATGTTGGGCTTTGAATCAAACAATTGCTAGACCAGGTACATGGTAGCATCCTTTGGATGGATATGCCAGTATAACTTGATGTGGAATTTATCTCCAAAATTACGGGATTACCCACAGTGGGCACACAGCCAGAGGAATACTTGGACAATAAAGCGTACGAGAAGGAGATTGTTGAGCTAGTTAAGGAAAAATTTGGTACCAGTAGAGGAAAGAGGAGCATTGTGCTTAGAGATATCAACGATAACGCGACAAGGTTCGCGAACAAGCTCATGGATTGAAAGATGTTAAGGAAGTGCAGAAAAGAAGAGGATCCAAAAGGAGTCATTGCAGTCGTCGCACAGAGCACGAGGGGAGTAATGTCTAGTTGGGCGCCATACCTCTTGAACTAGTTCTTGATCGATTGTAGAGATGCATAGGATAATGGAACCGAGTTCCATTATTCTTGGATTATTATCCTCATAGCTTTGGCAAGTTGGCAGGGGCCAAATTTTTTAGCCTTTCTAGATAGGAAAGGGAAGTGCTACGCGGACAGATATGAATCCCTCTAGCCGACCAAGGACAATAAAAATTAGCAGGAAAATAGAACATTGTTTGTGATGATGTTAGAATAGATACCATAGCGCACAACCAATGTGTGGCGCATTCTTGTGGAAGTGGTCTAGGAAACTGAAGGGATAGACAGGTTTAAGGCATCCAGGCACCACATGTGGATCTAAATTGCAAGGGATCTAAAGAAGGAATGGTTGGAGATGCAATATTGCATCACAAGGGAAGCAATTGACTGGATAATCAAAGACTAGTCAGCGTAGTCGAAGATGCCAATAGTAAAACCAACAACAAGGCCAACCGCAACGCAATAAACCAAACCTAAGGGGCAAGTCGAAGCAGGTCCTTCAGCAAAGACAAACAACCCAACTGGTAACACTAGGAAGGCTTCATCACACACTCAGGTATCGGGAATAAACATAGTGCCAAAGAGACCAAGGAGGAAAACAATGGTGCTCATGACAAACAATCATCAGGATGCCAAAAATGGGGACACATCTCAGGCTAGAGAGGAAAGGGCATAGGCAATGATGAGTGGGGCACAACCCTCGCAAACAAAAAGGAAGACAATGCAAGTAGAGGAGGTGTGCAAAAATATGAAGTACACCAAGGAGGACCCAGTCATCACCATGACAGATGATGATGCTAAGTTCGTGGCATACAAGGTATAGGACAGGGGGGAATAGGTGGTATGCACTGTAGAAGCACAAAGAGAAGATATCATGACCAAACTCATAGAAGTCCATGAAACCTTACAATAGTTACAAATTCATGTAGTACCGCAGGCCACAATGCAGCAACATGAAAAGACACAATGACCCCCGGCATAGAAAGAAGGATATAAGACAATTCAGATTGTAGTGTAGGGAAGGGATACATTCACGGTCACACGAAAAATGGGCAGAAGTGATCAAGAGACTGTGCAGAAACCCATGGTGGAAATTGACCATTTTGAGGAGTCATGGCGCAAATACCCACAAGGGAACTATACAGACTCCAGGATAGTATAATGTAGGAAGTACAACCCAGAGCCCGCACGGATGCCACTAACTTGGAGGTTGGTAGGGGAGTCTGAAAAATGTTACAGATCACCTATGACCAGTTGACCTCAGAGAAGGAGGAGGAAAAATAATGTGTTGACAAGCTAGAGAGGGGGATAACAGTGGTATACAAACACATTCTAGATAGCACAAAAGAACCAGATAGGAGTGCAAAGGAAAAGATAAAGATCATTTTGCAGACGATTTTGGGATATAGGCAGAAAATTGAGGAGTTGAAAGAAAAAATTAATCCTACGAATCCTACTGAGGATTGAGAGAAAAGAGAACAACAAACCACACTCTAGATAGAGGAGATGGAAAGGGAAGCAAGGGAAGTCATATAACTGTTCAATAGAACTGCATAGATTTGGACCATTTTGGAAGAGGATGAAAAGGTCCAACAGTTGGACCAACAAGAGGAGACAATCAATGATTCCATACAGAAGTTGAAGTAGTGGAAAAAAACCATGAGCATTATCGAGCGCTTGAAGGGAACCTAGGAGATGAATACCCTACAGACAAAGTTAAAAAAAATGCAGATCAATAAGAAAGAAAGACAAGCCCAGTTGGAGCCCCTCTAGGAACAAGCAACACATATAATTGTGTAGCTAGGCGAAGATATGACAAGGATGGTGCAGGCACATTCAGAAATCACAACATTGCTACAAGAACAGATAAAAGTGCAGATAGTTGAGACGCTAACAGACAAAGATGCGCAGGTGAAGGAAAAAGGAAAGGAACTAGCAAAGAAGTTCCACAACTTGGAAAAGGATATACAGGGAGTGTGCACCACTTGAGTGGATTAGGATGAGCCACATGTCGGTATTGGGGGTCTGTTGGGCGCATACCTATTTTGGGGAGAAATATATGTTTTTTGTGCAGGCTTGTTTAGGAGAGAAAGATATATTTTTGGAGCACGCGCAACAAGTGGAAGGAAAAGCAACATGCAAAAAAATAAGGAAAAGAAGCATGTAGAAGGAAAAGCAATGTGGCACACATGCAGACAGGCTTAACCATGATAGGGTTAGGGTTTTTGACAAATATTGTAACCGCTATAAGCCTATAAAGTAGTATAAATAAGGACCTAGTAGGTCTAGAGAGAGAGAGAGAGAAAGAGAGAGAAAGAGAGATAAAAAGAGAGAAGAGAGACAGTTGAATATCGAGAAGTTGGTTAGTTGATAATTGTAAGCAAGTTCTGTTATGGTTATTTTGGTAGAGTCGAATAAGTTAGTATTTGAGGGTTAGGTCACAGGCTAAGGAGCCTTGTGTGATGTAGTCAGCCTCCCATAGGGTACTTACCCTCATTTTCTTTTTGTAATATTGAACATGTAATGCGTTTAGTGCAAGATTCTGCAGCAGAATAAATAAAAGAGCAGAGAAGACATATATTTGTGGACGTATCCCTAGGAGGGGGTGAACCATGGTAAACCTTGTGTTCTATGTGATTGTTAATGAATGCTTTACTTTTTTGTTAATCATTAGCTCAAGAATGAACAATCCAAATAGTTATATCAACATGCATGCATAGGTTTAAAGATGAATGAATCATAGAGGTAGATGAATGATTAACAATGATAATGCATAAGGAAAAGAATTCAACCACAATCCCCACTCATTCCTATACTGCAAACACATAAGCATTGCAGTCCCCCATAAAAGCTATCTCGGGTGAGACTTCGTTGTGCACTATGTGCACAGAGTTTCCTTTTGGTTTACTAGGAAGGTCGATAGTTTTGAGGGTTTTGTTGGAAACCTATTTGAGATCAAAAATTGGTCCAGCCCAAGAAGTAACCAACATCGCTATACAAAAAGTAAAAAAAAAAACATAAACTATAACCTAAACTCATAAAATGATTTTATTACAAATGTAAACTTTATATCCTAACACCCCCTCTTAAGCCTTTCAGTCTTTAAAGATGTTGGGTATGTGTTATGTTATTTTCACGACTAACCTCATGCGCT
>SNQJ01S0015087.1:0-23812 GCA_010110895.2 Picea sitchensis | reverse complement strand
TAAGGAGATGTATGATGCTTTGGTTGGTTTATACTAGAGTTCCAGTATTTCTAGGAGGATGCTTTTGAGAAACAAGATTTCATTCATCCACATGAGTAACAAAAATATAGTGGTGAACTCCTTAGCCAAGATAGAAAAGTTGAAAGATCAGTTGTTTGTGATACTTGGGACAAACATGGAGGATTAGAAGTCGGTTCCCATTTCCTTGAATGGGTTTAATCCATCTTGGAAACCCTTTGTCTAAGGTGTTTGTGCTCATAATAATTTACTACTTATGATAACCTTTGAGATTACTCTGTGTAGGAAGAGATAAGGTTGAAATCTCGTTTAGTGAAAAAAAAGGAAGTAGAAGACATAACCCTTGTCGAGAAGATGTGGAATGGAACCCCCCCCCAAAAAAAACAAATACAAGAAAAGTAAGAAGGAAGATTCAAGGCAATGTAAGAAGGATTTGAGTAATGTGAAATGTCTTAGGCATCCCTAGAAATAACATTATGCCAGTGAATGTCTAAAGAAAAAGGGGAAGTCCAAGTAGAAAAAATAGGTTAGAGAGAGTGCAAGTATTGTAGCAGGAGTAGATAAGTTAACATCCCAACATTGGATTTCCTTTTCATGTCATCTTGTTTATCTTTCAACAATGTGTCAAGTGTTGGATGGTTGTGGATAGTGGGGCATCGAGACATACGACTTATGACATAAAATCTTAAACAGACTCTAGGGAGGAATGAGAATGGAGTTGGAAGATGATTCTACATATCCTGTGAAAGGAGTGGGCTCCATTTCTGTTTGGATGCCATGAGGTGGTGTTATTGGGTTGATGTAATAAAGATAAATAATAATAATAATAATAATAATAATAATAATAATAATAATAATAATAATAATAATGATAATAAATTTAAAAGACATCCGAACTAAGGGTAATAACCCTTCATCATAATATGTCACCTCGTGACCCATCAATGTGTATATATAATGTCATGTAGGTCATTGTAAATTATCATCTCTCATATTACATATTCAATACATTATTTTAATCCATATAGATTCTTTTATGTTATCATATTTATTTTTAAAGTCAATTTATAAACCAAGTTGTTCATTCCATATTCAATAAATAAACTTTGTTCATTTCATTTGGTATTAGAGTTACATCTGAACATTTTATCAAACCTTGTCTAGCAAGGCCTTTGGCCACATATTTACTAGAGTTTCTCTAATCTTCCATAGTCAAATATCATTATTAAGAGAAAATGAAGAGAGACTATCTTGTTTTTTCTTATACACTTGTTACTTCAATAGACATTTCAATCATATTTCTAAGACATAGTGTTTTTAACTATTATATTTTTAAAATTTTGTTTTAATATATAACTTTTTCACTATTATATTTTAAAATTGTGTTTTAATATAATAACTTTATCAACATATCATATTAATTTTTAAAAATGTTTTTGTTGGAAACCTAATCGGCTAGGATTATGTTATTAGTCACTTGCTTATGAATGTGAAAGGTTAAGTAATAGTGTAACCACCCTCATATGGAAAGGTTAAGTAATAGTGTAATGGCCTAATTATCCTAGGATCATTTTTCATAACTGATTTTATGTCTCGTTATTTATTGTGGGTTTCCATTCTTCTCAGAAACGTCTTTGTCAGTCTGCGCCCCTTGCGTTAGCCTGCCAGTTTGAGTTATTCTTATTTAGTTTGCCATTATGAACTCATGGCATCATAATGAACTCAACACCACAGGTTTTGAATATCGGGAGGTAAATTATTACTTTCAAGACGAGAATCATATTTTATAGCCCGAAGAACCTTATAGTCATGCAACAAGGAAACTATCTCGTTTTTATAATAGTCCATGCCTAACAAACTTCTAAATATTTTTACTTTTATGGGAACTGATTTAATCTCTTTTGGAAGTTTATTCACAACTTTCACATTCCTTCAAGTGAAACAACTTTCAGCTTCTAGCTGAACATGTTTGTCTTTTTTAATTTTAATAGAGTTTCTCTCTAAATGCACGCATTTTTTTTTTTGTAGAAGTGGGCACCTTTCATTTGTTGTGTTCATTGGCACCTTCCATTTGTTGTCTTCATTTTTGAGTCTGTATAGTTGAGTTTTCATTGTAAAGTCGGGGTGGAGTTGCAAGAAACCCTCTGAGGTATGAGCTATAGCTCAAATTGATGAAATGTTAGAGTTATTAAACACTCTAATCCTCTCTTATGTGGACAATACAATCACCACTGACAAAACCACTTTGCAGACTGTTGTAACCTGCTTGAAAGTTTCACAAGCAAAAACAACATTACTTCAAACTCAGAACCAACTTCTTCACGATGCACTTGAGCGAAAGAATATTCGACAACATTTTGTACTAGTCCTTGTTCAAAACCCTTTATTTGAAGATGATGAAGATGATGAGGTTGATTCAGGCTAACAACTAGTGCAGTGAGCCAACTCTAGATTCAAGTGCAGAGATCAACTTCCTCTTCCCAAGTCAATCATCAGACCTTGGGAATAAATCAGGCACAACAAGCATAGAACATGTATCGAATATGAAAAGTATGTCACATTTCATAATTTGGATTACACCAAACTGATCCAGTTTTAGAGTGTTGGACTCCTGTAAGAAAGTTCAAGTTCATATTCACCTACTCCATTTTAAGAGCAAGTCCTTATATGTCAACATTGTCAGTGAGTTGGCCACATGGAAGATCATTGCTTCAATCTTCATCCTTGTGAGCATTTTGGAAAGCACAATCATTATTTAAACAAATGTTATTACATCAAGAAGATTGAAAGAGTAAAGAACCACTATGGGTGAATGACTTATTGGCAATGGTCATTGATCCAAGTGGATATTGGTGGCCACCCACCTATTCCAACTGGCTCCTCTTAACAGTTTTTAGTTCATCACATTATTCTGTACTTATTTGTAATTGTGGGTTATACACTTTCGGGGTTGTCTGAAGCCCTACACATCTTCTAGGTGGAGACTAGTGGCCACCCACCTAATCCAAGGCTTATTTTGTAATTTTTCATGTCAACACATCTTTATGTACTTCCAAGGCCATTTTGGAGCCCTAAAAAATGTTTTTTTTGGCTTGCCACAGTTAAATTGTAGACTAAGTTAGATTTTGATGGCATATTGTGTATTTCCCGAAAATACCTTTCCAACGGGCTATCACACACCTAAAACTGAGTTTGTATGCAAAAGTTACGACCCCGAGAAGTTGAGGTACCAACATACCAAGCAGGGCCCACATAAATTTTGGTGTTTCACCTCCTAGGGTTAGGTTTTTGGATGTCTAGGGTTTTGACATTCATGAGTAATGTTAAAAATGCCTATGTAGCCTCATTGCAATCATTTTTGTCAAGCGGATGCGCATAGCAGCCACATCTCTTCTCAGAGATAGCTACCACCATTTGAGCAAGTTGTTTTTGGTTCTGCAATTTTACAGTTTCATCCTATTTCATTTATTCAATAGAAGTTATTGTTCACTGGATATATGTTATTGTTCTCTGTATCTTTGTGTTATTATACTTAGTCTATTAGTCAATTCGTTCTGCTCATAAATCTGGATTAGTGGTATCTGAGTGGTCTGCTCTTCATTTATTTTTCTTCATGCATGTCCCTGACAAGATATGGGTACAAGAAGTTTTGACTCGAACCAGTCGAGCCTTTGTAAGATCGATCGCGTCGAGCCCGACAAAAAACCATGGGGGACGAAAATAAATATGATGGAGCAGGAGATCCTTTTAAAATGTTGCTCGAGGAAGCCCTTGCATGACAAAGGAACGAAATGATGGAGAACTTTGCACAAATCCTTATCAAGTGGCCATGCAACCCCCTTCAAGGTACAAGTAAATTTTGATATTCTATTATTTGAAGGACGGATATATGCAGATGTTGTAGATAAATGGTTGAATATGCTCGAAGGGTATTTTTCGGTCTACAATTTTTCCGATAGGGAAAATATTACTTTTGCACTCCTCAAGGTCATCCCCCATGTTAAGGACTCGTGGGATACTTACTCTGAGAAAAGCGTCATAGAGGAATCTACAATATTTGTGGTCGCTCCCACATGGGATTCCTTCAGGGATTCCATTAAAGAACAATACTACTTTGTTGGAAGCTACGAGGACCAGTACACAAGATGGACCACCTTGCGTCAGGAAAGAGACTAGAGAGTACCAGATTTCACCAATATTTTCCATACCTTGAGCACCAAATTGAGTATCAAAGACTCTGAGCGACATCTGGTGCTCAAATACTACGATTTTTTGCATAGATATATTCAACCAGAAATGGAGTTTCTGGACATCGCATCATTGGGTATGGCTTATAGATATGTTGTCAAGATCGAGCATAAATTTAAGCAGAAGAGGCAAGAGTTTGGATCTGCAATCTCCTCACAGTCTAAGCAGGGCAAAGGCGGCCCCAACCCACACAACAAGGTACAGAGAAAACATGGCCACTCTCAGGACAACCAGTCCAAGCCGAACACAAGAAGGGTAATGAGAAGTCGAAGAAGGACACGGGAAAATGGTGTGAATACCATAAAATTCCTTGGCACAACACCGAAGAATGTCGCTCCAAGAAGTCACTCATGGCTGAGTTGAAAGTTTCCGAGTCAGAGGTCGATTATGACTCTGAATCAAATCCAGAAGGAGGGAACCGTATTATCGATGTTGAACCTAGTGCCACTATCTCTACCATCAAATTCCATTCAAGCAAACCAAAAGAACCAGAGGAAGGGGAACACCTCTTTCACTCACAAATGTGGGTAAATGGGGCTCCACTTCATTTCATTGTCGATAGAGGCAGTCAAAAGAACCTGATCTCAACAGAGATCGTCAAACGGTTGGACCTATCGATGACACCAGACCCACATCCCTACACCATCGATTGGCTTCACCAAGGAAGAGATCTATGTGTCAACCAAAAGTGTCGTCTGCGCTATGACGTCAAGCCTTTCAAAGACAAGGTATTGTGTGATATTTCTCCCCTTGAAGTTTGTGATGTTCTTTTAGGACAACCATATTCGTGGAAGTGACATGCTATGTATGAGTCTAGAGCCCGTAGTGTTATTATTACTTTGGGTAGACAATTATATATGATACCAGAGGTAGCACCGCTTATTGTTATTTCTTTAATCTCTGCTAAGAAATGCAGTAAGGTCATTTCACAGACCGGGAAGTTTGTCTTCTTTGTGATCTAGGCTCACAGTAAGTAGAAGGTCACCGCCACATTTATGGCCTCTACACAGAGCCTCTCGTTGCAGCAAAAACAAGTGGATGGGATCGTGGAAGAGTACACAGACATCTTCTCCTCACCCACCGGGGTACCGACGCACTTCCAATTCAAGCATCCAATTGATCTAACCCCCAATGCATCTCTGCCTAATGGACCATTCTATCGCCACTTGTTGATGGAAAATGACGAAATCAAGCGTCAAATCCAAGACTTGCTTCAAAAGGGACACATCAGACCCAAATCTTCCCCTTATAGTAGCCCGATTATACTGGTGTAGAATAAATATAGGACATGAAAACTCTTCATTGAATTACAGAGCATTAAACAAAATCATAGTCAAGAATCGGTACCCAATTCCCATAATTGATGACCTTCTTGACCAACTCAAGGGGGGAAATTTCTTCAACAAGATTGACCTAAAGTCTGGCTACCACTAGGTTCCCATCAAACCAACTGATGTATGGAAGACAACTTTCAAATGTAAAGAAGGTCTCTTCGAATGGCTAGTCACACCCTTTGGATTAACAAATGTACCAGCCACTTTCATGAGGTTGATGGATGATGTATTGAGACCATTCACCAACTCTTTTGTGGTGGTATATTTGGATGACATCCTCATGTTCAACATAACTTGGGAGGACTACATGCAACATATTCAACAGGTTTTGAGCACTTTGCAGCAGCAGAAGCTATATGCCAACTTGGAAAAATGCTCCTTTTGCATGAACATGGTCCAATACTTGGGCTACACTTTGATGAGCATGGGGTACATATTGATCCAACTAAGATACAATTCATCTGTGACTGGACAACCCTGACCACACTAACCAAGCTTCAGAGCTTCTTGGGACTAGCCAATTTCTATCGACGGATCGTGTTGGGATTATCCCATATTGCATGGGCCCTCAGCCAAGTGACCAAGGGAAATGGTAGGAAAAAGTTCGCGTGGGGGAATGAACAACAACGATCATTTGATGATATGAAGCATTATGTGTGCTCAGCTCCAATACTCTCCTTACCCGATCTGCAATAGGCATTCAAGATTGAGACTGATGCATCCGACTATGTTGTAGGTGCAGTTCTCACTCGACACGGTCATCCGGTAGCATACCATAGTGAGACACTCTCAGATACTGTCTGAAAATACGCCACCTATGACAAGGAAATGTATTCCATTGTGCAAGCTTGTCATCAATGGAAACATTACATTCTGGGAAAGGAGACAATCATCCACACTTATCACAAGCCTCTACAATTCATACGAACATAGGGGAAGTTGCAGAACGACCACCATCAGAAGTGGTCCACCTACCTGCAGCAGTTCCATTTCAACAACAAGTATAAGATAGGGAGCAAAAATCGTGTCATTGACTATCTTAATTGACCTCCCATGGCTGCACTCGCCACTGTGATCCATTCATGTGGACATGAGGCATCTGAGTGACCCAAACTTTATCAACAAGATCTTAACTTCGCCACCACCTATCATCTCTTGGGTACAGGCACAAATGTCACTGATTTTCACATTCAGGACAAACTTTTATGCCATCTGGGCCATCTCTGTGTTCCTGCAAGTGAGAATGCAAAGTTGATTTGGGAGGCTCACTACAGTGGGATGGCAGGACATTTATGCGTGGAGAAAATTGTGGTCATTCTACAAAAACATTTTTATTGGCCAAAACTTCAACAGGACGTCATCAAGTATATCATATCTTTCACTGCATGTGTCATTGCCAAGCCTGCCATCAAGAAGCAAGGATTATACACCCCTCTTCCTACTCCCGAGAGGCCTTGGGAATCCATCTCGATGGATTACATGTCTATCCTTCCATCCACCAAGCAAGGCAATGATTGTGTATTTTTGGTAGTTGATCGGTTTTAGAAGATGGCCATTCGTACAACCTGCAATAAGAGAATCACATCGGCATATACTGCCAAGATCTTCTTTGAACACGTGTAGGTCCATTTTGGGATACCACAGACCATCATCTCTGATCGGGACAGCAGGTTCCTCAACACATTTTGGTCGAGTCTTTGGTCGTTGTTGGACACCAAGCTCACTAAATCCATTGCTTTCCACACCCAAACCGACGACCAAGCATAGGTCATCAATCGGATGATTGTGCACATCCCGTGCATGTACAACTCTAAGCATCCACGTACATGGGATGATATTCTTCCCTATGTTCAACACAACTACAACAGGGCTCTCCATAGCTCTACCGACCATATCCCATTTTAGGTGGGGCTGGGATTCCAACCCTTGGGTCCCATTGATGTTGTACTACCTCTTGCAACCACACATGAAAAATCTTCCCATGTTCAGTTTGAGGCTGACAAAGCCACCAGATTCAATGAGTGGATTCAACACATCCACTAATAGGTCCATGATATTTTGCAGAAATCCAATGTTAAGTACAAGCAACACCATGATCAACACAGGGTACCGCACTAGTTTCAAGTGGGAGACAAGGTCTGGTTACATTTGCATAAAGATCACCTTACAGGGCCCCATCGGAATCTCCGTCCACTCCGCTATGGGCCTTACACTATCACCAAGGCTGTGGGTAGCAATTCTTTTGAGCTCAACACTCCACCCTTCCTTGACTTGCACCCAGTGTTCAATGTGGACCTCCTTCGACCATATTTTCCATCACTATTGGACACCTCAGAGATTTCAGAACAAATGAAACCAACATAGCTTAACCTTGACTGCATGGAACAAGAATCCATTGATCAGATGGTGGACACACAGGTCAAGGGTACTCGCTAGCAGAGGATCCATCTTTATCAGGTTGTCAAGGCAGGGCATCTCCTACACCTAGGAAAGTGGCTCACCCGGGGCCAAATTCAATAGAAGTTTCCTCAACTGATGGGGGAACTCAACGTAATGGAGACCATTTCTTCCTAAGGGGGGAGGACTGATACAGGTGGATATTCGTGGCCACCCACCTATTCCAACTGGCTCCTCTTGATAGTTTTTAGTTCAACACGTTCTTCTGTACTTCTTTGTAATTGTGGGTTCTACACTTTTGGGGTTGTCTGAATCCCTACACATATTCCAAGTGGAGATTGGTGGATGCCCACCTAATCCAACTGGCTTATTTTGGAAGTTTTCATGTTAGCACATCTTTATGTACTTCTAGGGTCGTTTTGGGGCCCTAAACAATGTTTTTTCGGCTTGCCACAATCAAACTGTAGACGAAGTAAAAGTTTGACGGAATAATGTGTATTTCTTGAAAATACCTTTCTAATGGGCTATCACGTGCCTAAAATGAAGGTCATATGCAAAAGTTACGACCCCAAGAATTTGAGGTACCAACTTACCCAGCGGGGCCCACATAACTTTTGGTGTTTCACCTTCTAGGGTTAGGTTTTTTTATGTCTAAAGTTTTGGCATTCATGAGTAATGTTAAAAATGCCTTTGGAGCCTCATTCTAATCATTATGCTCAGACGAATGTGCATAGTAGCCACATCCATTCTCAGAGATAGATACCACCATTCGAACAAGTTTTTTTCAGTTCTACAGTTTTACAGTTTCAACCTATTTCATTTATTCAATAGAATTTATTGTTCACTGGCTATATGTTTTTGTTCTCCATATCTCTGTGGTATTTTACTCAGTCTGTTAGTTAGTTAGTTCCGCTCATAAATATGGATCATTCATCAATAGTCAAGAATATATGTCAGTCATACCGACGAATTCACTCTAGAGTATTGACACATCTTGCAGTGAAAGAATTTGCATCTTCTCACCTTGTCCCTGAAATGGGGGAACAACATCAACGATTGATAGTCAAGATTTAAGTTTCAAAATCCCATGAATCGAGTAGTAACAAGCAAACATAACAAGCAAGTGTGATTGGTTTATGGTTTTCCTTAAACCACCACTTAGTAGAAGACTTTCAGCTTATGCTAGACAACAATTTGTGGTTTTCCTTAAACCACCACATAGTACAATACTTTCAACTTCTGCTAGACAACGGTTTGTGGTTTTCCTTAAACCACCACTTAGTAGAAGACTTTCAGTTTTTGCTAGACAATGGTTTACGGTTTTTCTTAAACCTCCACTTGGTAGAAGACTTTTAGCTTCTTCTACATCACAATTTATGGTCATCTTTAAACCAACATTGATAGCACTTCCAATTAGCAGAAGACGTCAGCTTCCAGCTTCTAGCTAACTTAGGAAATGTTCCGAGAACCATTGAGCCTAGAGAAAGGTTCTAGAGTTTGTGGTCATCTTTAAACCACTAGATTGGTTTGTGGTCTTCTTTAAACTACCTCCACCAATTAGTAGAAGACATAAACTTATGTTATACATTCGGTTGGTGGTCATCCCAAAACCACCAGATTCAGAGAGTACATCCAACCATCAACAATTGCACACTTGCATATTTCAGTTGCCCACTTTCATACTTCAACTCTCTTCTTGGACTCATATACACCCCTTCGGATTAAGGGGGGAATGTTGGAAGCCTAATCCACTAGAGTTAAGGTATTAGTCACTTGTGTAGGAATGTGAAAGGTTAAGTCACATTGTAATGTTCTTCGGGAGTCCAAGAGACCTTGGAATACGAATCCAAAGGTCAAGACAAGGTATTTATATGTGTATCATATTGATTAATAGATGAGCTTCAATATTATTCTAATTCATGTGTCCACCAATTTTAATTATTGTAACTCTGTTAATTTTTAGATCTATTTACCAAGTGAATAATGAAAACTTTACTTATTCCACACATTTAAAAGCAAAAAACTTTAATTAAATCATATCTCTCTATCGTATCCATAGTGGGAATAGTACTCTCAAACATATTTTTTCATATTAGAGAATAATACTCTCAAACATTGTTTTTCCATATTATTTTATATAATAATAATAATAATCTAATTTTAAAGATACGGTCAACTCAAACACTAAATTGGTGTATAGGACCCCTTGTTTATGCGACAAGGGATCTCTCCTCACAACTATACCTGCCACCTTAAAATAACAGATAGTATATAAGATAAAACATAATAATGAAATCATAAATAACCATTACTTATGAAAAATGGAAAGGCAATATAAAAAGATTATGAAATAATTATTATTTTAAATATAACAACAATCCTAAAACCATTACAATAATTATTATTTTACATATAACAACAATGAGAAAACATTACAATGTAGTGATTAACAAATATTAACACTATTTGTTGTATAATGTTTGTTATATAATGTGTTTTTAAGTTTTTTTTTAATAGGGATTTTTTTCATTAGATTCTTCGATTCCCCTATTTTTTTCATTTACAACTTTTTTCAATAGAAAACACAAAGCAGTTATAACAATTGAGAATCCATAATTCAAATGGCCATTGGGAGTCCCTTTGCGCCTTCTCCTTCCGGTTCTAAAAGATACCGTTTTGAAGTTTTGCTATATTCATATTTTCTTCTTCTTACACAAATATTTCAAGCTTAAATTCCCAAGCCCATTTTACATTATATTCATATAAAATGTTGCCTGAAATATGTAGTATTCGCAACCAATCCAAACTATTCCTTGTTTAGTCGTTGGCTAGAAAACATATGTCCAAATGTAATTAATGAATTGTTTAATACCGCTGGTACATTCAAAGTGGTGCAGAAATAGTAGAAAAAAAGATTGATATTTAAATTTATGAGTGATTTCTTTTGTCTCAAAAAACGTGGTTAGTTTTAAAATGCTATGTTGGTTAGTTTTAAAATGCTATGTTCTTTAGATAAACCTTTTACTGTGTTGTGTTTGTATTGTACATGGAAGTACATTAATTTGGTATCTTCCTTTTTGATATTTGAATTTAAGAGTATATTTCATTTGTATCGGAAAACATGGTCATTTTTAAAAGTTACATTCATATTGAAACTTATGTGTCGATTTCATTTGTCTAGTATAAACCTTTATGCTTCGTTATTCATAAGAGGGAATTGACTGATTGTTTAATACGATGTTCTCTAGTTTGAACGAAACATAGGACACATTACTACATTTATTTATCTCATATGCATATTTGATAACATTATGATAACATTACTATTATCATGATCACAAGTAAAGTAGTGATCAACATGATGATGATGATTAACGTTTACTAAGATCTAATTGGTCTATCAGACCTTAAGAGGGTAAGTGATTACTTGTGATTCTTTAGAATTTTGTTTCTGTGCTCGAAAAACATTAAGAGAAGCTTTCCAAGAAGAGAAGCTTTCCAAGATCACCATACTTTTTGTTGAGTTAAGAGGTTAGGAAGGTAGTGTGATCAATATTTGAAATGAGATCTAATATGGGTATAGGTCGGACACCAAGAGAAAGTGTTTATCTCCATCCTTCTTAGTGTCACAAAGGTGACACACTCTTTCATCCCATGCATGCTTAGGAATTGACCAACTACTAGTTTCACTATGGACTGTGGAGAATTTGTTCTTATCTTAGCATGCTTATTTTTTTACACTTGGCAAAACGTATAGATAATTTTGATCTCTAGATTATGTTTGATTACATCTTTATAATACCTTAATTTCTTTTTCCTCTAACTTGTATATCAACTAACATTTTCCTTTTAAATTTTGATTTGACGCTTTTAATATTATCTTTATTCCCAACAATGGTTTCCCTCCATGATTCCCCCACAGTTTAGCCAAGATTCTGCCTTATGCCATCCTCCCTGAGTTGATGGTGGTTATGACTTGATTTGGAAGCAATTTTAGGTAGCCTCTGTCTCCATGTTGTTTAACTTGTTCTTATACATTAGGTATCTAGTCATAGCCATGCCTCAATGGGGAGAGGCTTGTTTCATTTGAGGATAGATAGGGTGTATTTCCCTTTAATTTTGAGATTGCCAGTTATAAATTCTTTTGTATTTGCTCTATCTTTCCAAGATTCACGAGAGACACCATGCCTCTACAACTTCACATCCATAAAGAATAATGTGTGTAACAAGAGTCTCAAAGAGGAGCTCTTCTTATCCCAACTCCAAAGTTCAACTGATTTACAATTGTTTTCAAGCCCATAATAAGCTTCCATCCCCCAAAAATCCTTTTCTCGATGCTATAATTCCAATTAAGCTTGTGGTGAATATCAATAATTCCAAGATATTTGTAAATGTATGAAGTCACTTCCTCCAAGTTGTTGTTGTCATATACAAAGGTATCATAAGGGATCTTATTGGATTTAATAATCATGACCTTAGTCTTATCAGTATTAACAGTCATACCCATATTGGAGCAAAAATCCTTGAGGATTCTTGGTTTTCAAGATCATGGGGACTCCTTTCCATAAGAACGATATCATCGGTATAGATAAAAAAAAATGAAGATAGTGCACTAATTAAATCATGATTTTACGTAGTAGTAGGTCTGCATATTTCGAACAGACAATGCAATATGCAATAACAAGAAAGAACCCTCTCTATTAATCGTGAAAACAAAATCAAAATGAGTGTGGAAAAATAATGGTGACATATAAATATAAATAGTACATGGAAATTAAATCATAATACATGAAAGTACCCAACTCTTAATTCTATTATTTGGATTATTTTATTTTTAAAGACTTGTTATTAAATATGATAAGTTACAATAGAGTTTTTTGGAATTACAGTTAGTTTTACAAATAAGATATTAAAAAATTGCAAACAAGAAAAAAAAATAATAATAATTAGAAAGAGAGGGAAGGTAAGTGTTGCAGTTAGTTTAAAGGGAAAATTTGAAGGGAAGATCAACACCACATGAACTCAGGAGACTAGAGATAACAACTGAAATAATATTGGAGAATTGGGAATAGGATTTTTTAAGGAAATTGCACACTATCCTCCTAGCAGGGGTGGTGATGGCTGAACCTACTAATTTTTTCACTCCTCCACGACAATTGGGGGTTGGTTTTCCCTTACCAAACGTCAGATATCCAACACAATGATTCACATCCGAGATGACCATCCCACAACTTATTGGCAGATTCTGTTTGCATCACCATTATCTCCATAGACACCAGAAAAATGGCAAATACTCCAACCCGCATGACAATCTTGTTCTTGCCATTGATGACCACCATGATATCACTCTCTTTTCTCTTCTCTTTTGAGTCATCGACATTCACACAATCTCAACATCTACTCCACCTTCATAGAGTTGAATCATTCGTGCCTTGTTTTCTCAAACATCGAATGTATGAGTATAAATGGACAAATTTGATCGGTGGTGTGTTTAATGCCCAACTGGAACCTATGTGAATGACAACCCATGTATTTAAGTGTTTCAATGAGTCGAAATAATGTTTGATAGGGAAACGAATTTGTGCTTTAATGTTAATGTGGCAAGCAAGTTATTTTGTTCATATCTCAGTACCTAATCATCTAGATTAAAACAAGTGTATATATATCAATGCACAAACCCACGAACCTCTCCTTAAAGTTGGGTCCCCCTATATATATCAATGCACAAACCCACGAACCTCTCCTTAAAGTTGGGTCCCCCTCCAACATTAAGAACATTGTAGCCTCGATAAGCCATCCAATTCAATAATTTACTAGTTACGGTAGGTTGGCTCACGTGATTAGAATGCAGTCAGCGTATTCCATATGGTAAATCTGGATTTCATTGAACCCACCACTGGAAGGATAGGCGGCGTAGAGATGACGCTCCTGAAATGAGGACTAAAATGAAAGAAGGTGGATGGGACTAATCAGATCCATGGTACTCTAATGGATCCAATGGCCATGAACCAATTAGAATGGTGGAAACGCTTTACAACATAAACATATAACTTTATATTATTTGACCGATGGACACAAAAATGACACATTAACACTGGTTTTAAAAAACAAGAAGTTTTAATGGGTTAGCAAGTCTTGGATAAAATTTGTTCCTATATACATGTCTTCAACATAAATATACATATCTTCGACATAAAATGTCTTCAACATAAATATACATATCTTCGACATAAAAATAGATCCTAGTGAAAAGTGATTGAAAAGTTAAAACAGTTGAAAGAGATAAAATATGAGAGTAGACATATTATACACACAGAAACTATTCTCGTATATAATTAATGAAATATTACACACATATGAATACATTAATCTTTGTCTTAAGATAAATTGACTATCTTATCTATATAATCCATTTAGTTGAGAAAATATCTCAACCTCACACATAAATAGGGTCTAAGATCTTTACTAGATTTAACAAACTCCTAAATCACTCACATATAAATAATCTCTACATTACAATTAAAAAACCATAATATTAACAATATGATGAAGAATATCTTATATTAATTACATAAGAAAAAATAAGAGTTAATTACTTTGGTGTCATTTTAAATTTTTTTACAACTTAACTTTAAATTAAAGCACATATAAATTTTTAGCAATTGAAAATGACAACCACTTTATTTTATATAAAAAAATTAGAGTGATTTACAAGTAGATTAAAAATTATACCAAAAAGTTTATAAAGATATTTTAAAAAAGAGAAAAGGTGAATAAGTGCAATTAATATAAAAAGATAATTAAAAAAACTGATATTCATATTCTCATTAAAAAAAAAGTGGGTTCTTTGTAAACATCTATTTAGTATCAAAAGTGGAAGTTAAGGAGAGGTATTACCGATATGACTTCTAAGTCTGGACAGGGACATGTTCTCGTATGGATAGCCCAGGTTTATGACATGAATGTTTTAAGTAAGAGCAGGCGAAAATGGCGGGCGATTGCAGAGATTCAAATTGTTATTGGCGCCCATGACAGTTGAGGGCGCTTCCCATTCGCTACTGTAGAACTTTGCAATGGGCCTGAACCGGTTGACGGTAGCGCTAGATTTTTTTGACAATCTGGTTTGTTTTTTCTCTCTGCGGTTTGGACAGTCCCATACTCTAAGGTAACCATCACACCTCCGATTTGAATACAGTGCAGTCACCAGCGGATCCTGGGTCCGCCCCCATCATTTGCATAGGGGTTTGATCGGTTTTTCTCGGGTTTTGTCCTACATCCACCTACTGGGTATTTGTGCTGTCTTTTAGCAGTAACCTCGTTTTCTTTGCTCCCACCTCCCCCGTGATCATAAACTCTAGTTGTGGCTGGCTTCTACTCTGTCTTATCCGTCATAGTTAGATTTATTAAAAGTGTCTTTCGCTCTGACCTTTCATCTGCTTATTACTGTCTCTATTCAGTCTTTTGTCTGCATCTACCTGCATACCTCATAGCTCTTGACCTGTTTCGTTGCGCTTCGGGCTTCCTACCTCTCACTATCTAGTCAGACAGGTTGGACCACTGGAGGTGTATCTGACATGCCTTACATCTGCTCTTTTCGCCTCTCCTGAAGCCTCCTTAGTGCGCTTTCAGCCTGGTCCACCCTGCTGGCATCATGGGCGACCCATGGGACCATCCGAACATGCTGGCCTCGATTGATGAGCTATGCTCCATCCATTACAGGACAACACAACCGACAACTCTCCCCAGAACGAGCCCTGGTCCCACTGACCCTGCATTGGTTACTCGGTCATCTTTTCAGGTGGAGTCACATTTCAGCGGAGGCACAGGTCTGTTGTCTCCATCTTGTGTCCAGACAAGCCCTACAGTAGCAGTTCAAAGTCAACAGGCTTTCTCAGTTGAGGCAGGTCCATCCATTGCCCCACAGCGTAGCCCGACAGAGCATCACCAGCACAGGGCTAACCCACAGGAGAGTTTCCAATTCAACAGACCAAACTCTCAATCTCGAGGGGTACATAAACGCCAACACCGAGTATGGAAACCTAAACGAAAACACCCAAAGCTCATACTAGGCATGGATGTTGGGCTTACAGAAGCATGCAACCTGGCCCTGTGTGCACTGGTAGGCAGACTGGACTACAAAGAAAAATGTAAGCAATCTGTGGATGCCTGGATATCTATCCACTGGAAACCGATTTTGGGATATATACCAAAGATACTGTTGCTGCAACAAGGCTGGATTGGCTTTATTTTTAACAAGCCAGAGGATTCATCTCGCATCCTGGACGGTTTCTGGCCGATCGATGAGGGTAGTCTCATGCTCAAAAGATGGAGGCTCGGTTTTAACCCCAAAACTGAGTTCTTCAGTCACAGACATGTTTGGGTCCTGCTACCGGGGCTCCCCCTACAACTCTGGAACAACCAAGCTCTCGAACTGATTGGGAATGCCTTAGGGCGTTTTTTGAGAGTGGATGCAAATTGTCTTGCTGGAACAGATAGAAGAATGGCTAAGATTTTCGTGGAAATTGACATACAGGCCGGACTCCCGGAAGTCCTTGATATAGACTGGCGCAATCAACTGATCACACAACAATTGGACTTTCTTGGCATACCCTTCCGATGTTCCTATTGTCACAGAACAGGGCACTTGAGAAGGGACTGCTATAAGTTTCCTCGACCGGACTTAGATTTGGACCCTGCAGAGGAGCCAAATTTTGAAGGCTACATCTCTTCACCAAATCAGTTTACTGAACAGTTAGCACCCTTTCCTGGACAAGTTACAAATCCACCTGATGACTCACTAGTGGGTAAGATCAAATTACTTTGTCCATCTCTATATAATTCTTTCTCATCTTGGGACAGATTGCATATCACTAATCAAGAGAACTTGATCATGGGTTTTGGAGCATCAGACACGGTTTCGGTCTTGGCAGACCACACTTTCTCTCCTCCCACAACTGGCCTTAACCAACCTGCTAGTGATCCCACCCCTTTTTCAGCACTAGTTACACACCCTTCACATTTAGATCCATCCTTCCAGATTCCGGACTCCCCGCCTACATCATTTGATGAAACACCAAACCCTCATACTCTACCTGGATATACTGAACCGAGCCAATCTGAAATACAACTTGATACCATGCTCCCATCAGTTACCTCAGCACATACCCTACCCTTTGACTCGATACCAATCCACACCTATCTTGGAAACTCCATTATTCAGCCCACTTTACCTTCACTTGATCAACCATCCACTTCAAACTTTCCCACATCAACAGAGCCAGACCCACATTGGTCTAGGGGTATTGGACTTGAACTTTCACCCTTGAAAACCCGCAGTGCTCGCAAGAAAACATTGACTGGATTGACAGCTACAGGGAACTCTGCATCGGTTACAAATAAAGGGGCGCTTAGAGGATTAAAAGCCCTAGCCAGAGGTGATCCATGATCCTACTGTCCCTGAACATAAGGGGGGTCGGAGGAGCCCTGAAATCTGCCTCTATGCGAAGACTTTTGGAACTGACACACCCGTCCATTATCTTTCTACAAGAAACACTTGTGACTGCATCTGTTGCCCGAGATTTCATTCATAGACTCAGGCCAAATTGGTTGACCTGTGCGGCAAGCTCGGTGGGTACCTCAGGTGGACTCCTGGCCGCGTGGGACCCATCTCTCTTTAATCTTCGCCCGATGCTCAGCCCTGGAGGGATTCTTCTAACTGGATACAGCTTTGAACTAAAGTCTTCTTTCAACTTTCTCAATGTCTACGGTCCGTGCACTGATCGCAAGGTTTTCTGGGAACGCCTGGATACTCTCGGACTCTTGGCTGCCCGCAACCTTATCTTAGCTGGAGATCTTAACCTTACCACCAGCCCGTTGGAGACTTGGGGACAAAAATCTCACACTGATCCACATATGAGTTTCTTTAAACATTTGTTCTTCAAAAACAACTTGATTGACCTGGAACCAGCCGAGCTTGTACCTACCTGGCGGAATGGAAGACCTGGTCCGGATTGCATTGCTAAGCGACTAGACAGATTTCTTATCTCTGCAGATATACTTTCACCATCTAGATGTTCTCGTTCCTGGGTTAATCCACCTTATCTTTCAGACCACGCTGCCATTTGTCTTCAGATTGGCGAGGGGCGCTATGGGGCGGGCCAGCCTTTCAAACTAAATCCATTATGGCTAAAGGAGATATCTTTCAACAGATTGGTCAGAAAGACATGGGCGGACTGTTCTGACTTGGCTCCTGGTGATCCGCAAGAAATTCTGGCAAAGAAATTAGCCACTTTAAAACAGCATACAGTTATATGGCTCAAAAACAAAAAACGTGAGGAGCAAGCTGTCATAAACAAGATCGAAGAGGAGCTGGCTGCACTACACTATAGACAATTACATTATCATATTTCATCGGCTATCAACCTTAGAATCCGTGAGCTGGAGAAGGCACGTACTATTTTCTTGCGTGAAGATGAGGAGAGGTGGCGCTTAAAGAGAAGGATGCTCTGGCTTGAGGGTGGAGACAAGAATACCCGGTACTTCCATAACTTTGCTAGTGCTCGGAGATCAAAGAAACAGATGTGGGACATTGAAGCGGAGGACGACACCATTCACCATACTCAGGAAGCTATTAAGGAAGTTGCTGCTCAACATTTTAAAGATTTTTTTCAGGTGCCGGATGCTCCAAGTCTCACCACACAGGCAGGTTTAGCAAGCAACTTTCCTAACATGGTAACAGCAGAAGAAAAATTTGCTCTGGAATCCCCCTGTACAAAGGAGGAAATTCTGTCAGTCCTTAAGGGTTTCAAAAGAGAGAAGAGTCCGGGACCCGACGGATGGTCGGTTGAACTATACCTTCATTTCTTTGACATCATGGGACAGGATCTGCTGAATGTCGTGGAGGATGCTCGTACAAGGGGTGTGATAAATCCACAGCTAAACAAAACCTTTATTGTCTTGATACCAAAATCCAATCTACCTAAACACTTCACAGACTACCGCCCCATCTCGCTCTGCAACCTATGTTACAAACTAATATCAAAGATAATTGCAAATAGAATTCACCCTATACTTTCCAAAGCACTTTCGGAGGAGCAACTCGGATTCCTGAAAGGCAGACAGATTTTAGATGCTGTAGGTGTTGCACAGGAATGTATCCATACCTTAAATTCCAGAAAACAACAAGCCATTCTGCTCAAACTGGATCTCAAGAAGGCATTTGACTGTGTAAATTGGAACTTTTTGCACCTCATTCTCTTGCAGAGCGGTTTTGGGCGAGACACCACAAATTGGATCTTAAGTTGTATTACTTCGGCTTCCATGGCTGTTCTGATCAATGGGGAACCCACAAAATCTTTTAGATGTGAGAGAGGGCTCCGTCAAGGATGCCCCCTATCACCATTACTTTTTATCTTGATACTTGAAGGGCTCAACATCCTCCTCAAACACAGCCATGCAGAGGGCAAACTTTCTGGAGTAAACTTCTCAGGGCTGACACACATCCTTCATATTCTTTTCGTCGATGATGTGCTAATCTTGACAGAGGCCAGCTTTGAAGAATGGTCACTTATTCATTCCATCATCAGTACATTTTGTGCAGCCTCTGGACTGGTTATCAATCTACAAAAATCTCTCTTTCTTGCATTAAATACTCAGGAACCTTTCTTATCAAATATAAAAGCTCTGTTTGGTATCAACGCAGCAGACCTACAGGAGGGTTTCTCCTATCTTGGTTTTTTCATCAAATCTACCAGATTTACTAATAAAAATTGGCTTTGGCTCATTGATAAAATTGACAGGAAAATTCATCATTGGTGCAGTAAGCTACTCACCATGGGAGGGAGATACATTCTCATAAAAGCTGTGTTAGAAAGCATTCCAGTATATTGGATGGCGCTTGCAAAAATTCTGGCTACAATCCTGAGCTCTATCCGTCAGCTTATATACTCCTTTCTTTGGACAGGCTGCAAGACAACTGTATATCATCTTTGTAACTGGGAGACCATTTCTAAACCAAAGAAGATGGGCGGATGGGGACTCAGGAATCTGCCCTTTTTCAACCGGGCGCTCTTGGCAAACACTCTCTAGCGCATTATTATGAAGCCCGGTATCTGGAACAAAGTGATCAAGGCAAAATATTTCCCCCAGCTATCAGTACTATTCTGGCTCAGATCAGCCACCGAGAGACCCATAGCAGGTTCACAGACCTGGAAACATCTATTATCAACCCTACCTATCATTCTTCACTGGCTTACTTGGGTTCCTGGCAATGGTCACCTGATCGAAGTTGGGAGGGACTGTGTGCTGGGACTAGGCAAGAATGCCATGCTTACCACAGATTTGCTGAAGCTTCTTCACCAAAAAAATCTATACTTCCTTTATCAGTTTATTTCTTCTAGGAGCGGGGGTCTTTTGAGCGACCATTGGCTCAGCGGTGAGGAGATTGGATTGGCTGCCGAACAGGCATTGGAATGGGACAGATACACGCATAGACTCAGAACTCTGGGCATCCGACTACAGAACAGGGCCGACTTGCTCATTTGGACAGGGGGCGACGGATCTGGCAACCTCACTGCAAAAAACGCATACATTGCATTAGCTACCAAATGTTGGACATCAACAAGGAAGCGTGAACATGGACAGATCTGGAGGAGCGACTGCCCGCTCAAGCAAAAGATTTTCATCTGGCTCCTTCTTGAAAACAAAATTTTACTGTGGCCAAACTTACAATCGCGTGGATGGTCGGGGCCCAACTTTTGCTGTCTTTGCAAATCAAATCATGAATCAGTCGCCCACGTTTTTATAAACTGCCCCTTCACCAAAGCCGTATGGCATCTTCTTACACCGATTTGTTTGCATTTATCAATCTGGACGGGCAACAGTCTCTCACATTGTTTCCAGCTATGGTTGCGTGTCAATTCGAACCAGATAAAGCTACCTATCCTCTTTTGCTGGCATATCTGGAAGCACAGGAATGAGGCTTTGTTTGAAGACAAGCAACCTTCCAGTTACAGGGTGGCCAGCGCCATCTTTGCTGAGTTAGCCGTGAGCAGAAAGCAGACACCGTCCACAAAACCTTGCAGAGCTATTTTCAACGTTCCTCAGAACAAAATGGTGGCCTGGTTCGATGGAGCGGCACAACAGGCAGGCTTATTATGTGGGGCTGGTGGCATGATAACTATAAATGCTCAAACTGTATACCGGTGGACTCTAAACTGTGGGACGGGATCTAACACAAAGGCTGAACTCCTAGCAGCGTGGGCGTCATGTATTCTGGCAAGTCGACTACACATAACTGAGCTCCTATTGCTTGGGGACTCCAAACTTATTATCGATTGGCTTAATGGGCGTGCAGACTTCCATGTTGCTGAACTGGCGAGCTGGAAGGAGAGAACATGGGAAGCAACCAAACAGATCCAACATCTCACGTCATCTCACATTTACAGGGAGGAAAATTTGGAGGCTGACAGGCTCTAAAAAATAACATTGTCTATGCCTCCGGGCCACATTAGCTTTACTAGATGGGAAGAAGGGAATGAGGGACTATCCTCGAGGATCCTTCTTTGAGAGGCTCTTGCCTTGTTGGATGCCCGCCTATAGGATTGACATTGGACCTGTTGTGACCTGTTACATCTTTGATCTGCTTGGATTGTTTTTGTCATAGGCATATCTTCTTGTTTTGCCAGTGATAAACCAGCCACTTCTGCTCTGTATACTTTTATATCCTTTTGAATATAAAGCGTACTTTTTTCGTTGAAAAAAAAGGAGAGGTATTAACTAAAAGGTTATAAAATTCAAACATCTATTTAATATCTAAAGGGAAAGTTAAGGAGAGTTATTACTTTAAAAAAGTTATAAAGTTTAAGCATCCACCTTGATATTGAAAATGTTAGATTTTCGTTTTTATTTTTATTTTTTGTTGCATAAAATAATTATTGAAGGAAGATATAAGTTTTGTAATTATGGTATTCGTTGAAGTAAGTTGCAATGAAAACAAAATAAAGTTTAATGGTGAATTTTTTTTTTTCTTAAAATGAAATTATAAAATATGTTATGGTTTTATTAAAAATTAAGGGGATTGTTGAAGGAAAGGACATTAGCATCATTATTTGTCTATACGAAAAAAAAAATCACATTAATGTCAATTCGACAAATCAACTATTAGTTTCAAAGTCAAGTATATTGGAAAAGAAAAACATATATGATGAGAAGCAATATGAAATCAGGGACTTAAAACTAACAATGGATGATCATAAATCCATACCTCAATTCAATGTTACAACTATATATTTAAATGAAGTTGATATAATTCTAGGTTTAACCTAGATGGAAAAAATGGGTATTTTCATCTTAAATATGAAGAAAAAACATTGACATTTTGCTACAAGAAGAAAAAGACAACCTTGTATGACGTTACAATGAAGTCAAATTCAGTAGCACCCTCGTCATAAGAATTTAAATATATCTCAAAGGTGATCCTCCAAGATAATGAAAAGTCAATACAAAATATGCAAAAATAATTTGAATAAGCTATCATTGATAAAGATGAATTTTTTTACTATAAGAATCATAGTCAAAACTTAATTGTACATATTAAGAAGTTAGAAAGTGAAAACAAGTTGCAACAAGAAACACAAGATCAACTTACCAACAAAAAATCAATGATCAATAGAGAAACAATGACCGATCTCGTTGAAATAGAGAAGTCATCAAATGTAAAAGTCCAAACATTGGAGAAAGGAACCAATACTGATCCAATTGAAGTCTTATCAACCAATTGAAGTATTTGAAGACAAAGGTTCCAAAAACAAGACACAAGATGCAAGGATGCCTTATCATCATCCTAATTATAAAAATCATTGTATTATTCGACGAACTTACCAAAGAAAAAATCAATATGAGAAACTAAGTGAATATCTTATTATCTTGAAGAGAAGCTTAGGTATGAAATCTTATAATTTCCCAAATCATTGGATCGTTGCCACATAATTAAGTTGCATGAAAATGAATTAGGTTGGCCTGACCCTTTCACAATTCAACAATTTTTCCCAATACTTCATAACTCCTATCGTCTCGTATCATCAACCAATGCAACTTCGAGAATAGAGAATCATGAGAAGGCATTACAAGCCAGAACAAAGACACAACGATTTTCAATAAAATGATTTAAGGACAAAGCATCTATGAAGGAATAGACAACATAATAAACAAAAATATAAATAATAATAATAAAGTTAAAATACATCCTAAGGGTCATAACCATTTATCACAACCTTTACCCCATGACCCATCAATGTGTATATATACTATCATGTAGGTCATTTAAATCTTCATATTTCATATTACATATTCAATACATTATTTTAATCATCCAACTTATTTTATGTCATCCTATTTATTTTGGATATTCAATTTATGAACCAAGTTGTTCATTTCATATTCAGTAAATGAACTTTGTTGATTCCAATTGAATGATGCTTTGCTTGTTACCGATTTGAAGAAAATAATTCTTTCAATTTCATGTATGACATATTTTCAATGTAGAGTTACAAATTTCAAGGGTAGCAATGCACTATTACTAATTGTAGTCTAGCAAGTCCAAGTGACTTTGGCTAGAGGTGTGCAATATGGTGGCCTTTACAAGTTGCTTGTTGATCATGTGGCACTTGTACATTCCAACAGAATGATGGTGTTAGCGTCAGAAGTCACTCCTGGATTGCTTGCAGGAGCAGAGCCTGACACCCATCAGTTTAATGTCATGATTTGTTTGAAAGGGGTGATCAAATGGAAGCAAACTCGGAACAGTCGTCTCAACT
>SNQJ01S0015086.1:141861-152787 GCA_010110895.2 Picea sitchensis | reverse complement strand
TACTGACTCTGACTTTATTGTTGTCTATCAGAAATTGAACGTGGGAAAAATAGTTCCCTACTTTCATCTCTGGGAAGGATTTTTATGCCATCTCATCCATATCTATGTTACTTCAAGTGAGCACACAAATTTGATCTGGGAAGCTCATTATAGTTGGGAAGAAGGACATTTTTATATATACAAAACAATAACAGTACTACAAAATATTTTTTATTGGTCAAAGATTCAACAAGAGGTCTACAAGTACATCATATCTTGCACTATCTACACCATTTCCAGGCCCACCATCTAGAAACATGGGTGACACACCCCTTTTCCTACTCCACATAGGCCCTGGGAGTCCATCTCCATGGATTATATGTTCATTCTACCTTCAACCAAGCATGGGAGTGACTGTGTCTTCATGATCATTGATCAATTCTACAAAATGGATGTTTTGGCACATTGCAAGAAGAGAATCACAGTTGGGGCCACCACAAATATCTTTTGTGAACATGTTTGGGTTCATTTTGGGCTCCCACGAACTATTTTCTCAGATACAGATAGTAGGTTCCCGATAAATTTTTGGTCCAATCTATAGTTTATGATGGACACCAAGATGACCAAATTGACTACCTTCCATCGACAAACTAATGGACAAATAGAGGTAGTCAACATGATGATTGTCCATATCCTAAGGATGTACAATTCAAAAAATTCATCCACATGGGATGAAATAATTCCTTATGTTAAACATAGCTATAACATATCCCTCCAAAATTATATTGGCCACAACCATTTTCAAGTGTGCATGGCGTTCCAACTGTTGGCCTCCATTGACGTAGCTCTTCCCATTGTAGTTTCATAGGAAGAGTCCTCCCATGCTCCGATCGAGTTTGATTGAGAAATCAAATTTGTTGAGTGAATCCAACACATCCAACAAGTTCAAGATATTTTGCAGAAGGCCAATGCCAAGTACAAGCAATGCCATGATCAACATTGTGTAACACATAAGTTTCAGGTGGGAGATAAGGTATGGTTTCATTTGCAAAAAGATCTTCTCATAGGACCCCATAGGAAGTTATTTACACTATAAAAGGGTTCTTAAACCATCAACAAGTCTATGGGTAAGAATTATTTTGAATTAAGTATTCCTCCTTTCCTTGGCTTGCACCCACTATTTAATGTGGGTCTGCTTTGACCATATTTTCCACCTCTCCTGGAAATTTCGAACGTGGTTGAGAACTTGGACCCTATAGAAATCAATCTTGATTGCATTCAACATGCGATAGTTAATTGCATCATGGACACAAAGATGAAGGGAAATGCCAATAGAAAATCCAACTCTATTGTATGGTCAAACGAGGGCAATTTCTTCATCAGGGGAAGTGGCTCACCAGTAGTCAAATCCAACAGAGTTTTCCCCATATGATGAAGGAAATTGTCGTAATGGATACCATTTATTCCTAAGGGGGTAGGACGGATGCAGGTGGATATCGGTAGCCACCCACCTATTCCACTGGCTCAAATTATAGTTTTCATATTGGTAGTTTTTCTATAGTTTTTCAAGTCCCAAAATTCCGAGGCCATTTTGAGGCCCTAAATGACATTTTCTTGACTTGAAAACACCCAATGTATCCCCATTGGGATGTATTGGGTTTCTTGGAATGTGTACTCCTCGGGTAGACCTTTCTGACAAGGTATTGAGCACCCCAAATGAAGATCGTATGCAAAAGATGCACCCCCGGGAAGTGGATGTATCACCTACCCCCATAAGGGCCCACAAACCTTTTGGTGTTTCCTCTTCCAGGTTTAGGGTTTTGGATGTTTATGGTTTTCTCATTTATGATTTATGTTAGAAAGGCCTTTGGAGCCTCATTGTAATCACATTCTTGCAAATGAGAGTCTCAGACACATCTCTCTTCATAGATAAGCTACCATTATTCTAGCTAGCTTGTGTTCTTTGCATTTTACAATCTTTTGTAATCTAGACAATCATTAATAAAATATGAGTTTTACTGTATTATTTTGTTCCTTGCATTATCTTTGTGTATCTCCTTGTTATATTTCTTCCTACATGTCTTTCCCAAAATAATTTGGATCAGGGGGAAAGTGAGAGAGAGAGAGAGAGGAATGCGGAGAGAAGAAAAAGATAGTGAGTGAGATAAAGAGAGAGAGGGGGGGAGAGAGGAAGAGGGAGACATGGATAGAGGGAGGGGGGGAGGTTGGAGAGAGATATGAAGAGAGAGGGAGAGAGGGAGAGATATTTTTTTGTGTTAATAGTAATGTGCACACATTCCTATCCCTAATAATGTGCACGAGCTTTAGAAACGTGTGCGCATTCATAAAGTGCACATGCATTATTTTCATTTCAATTTTTTTTCATGTGGGAGTGATAATTATAGCATACGTGTTTGTTGAGTTGGTTGCCTCAAATTTAGGTTCAATTTGAAAAGCCTAGTGGTTTGGTTTACAAGTACATAAAAACCTTAATTTTTATGAACACCTCTCTACATCTTTTTTTTTTATGATATTTTTCTATACAAATAGAGTCAACTATGCAGATTCCAAATATACAGTGTTTTTTAAATTAATATTCTTTACTATTTTTAATCTATTTTATCTTGACATATAACAAAACCCTAAAATACATGTATCTTTTATTTATGGTATAAATTTTTTTCATCTTAACCATTTTTCAAATGAGTTATACACCGAACTAGTATAGGTCAATATTTACAATAAAAATAAATGATAATGTTAATACCCTCTTACCCTACAAGAACATGCTACAATTATACAAATTTTTGGAAGGAAATTCCATATTTAAGGTACTCAACACGTGCACTAACATAGACATATACCTTATATTTTGGTAGAAAAATAACATACCACTTTTAGAAAAACTCAAATTTCACATAGTTATTCAGAATTTATATAAATAAGAATTGTATATTCCGAAAGCTAATTCAATTTCCTACATTTCATCTTTTTACAATATATTCAAATTCATTATAAAAGTACCTTGAATAATACCTCCAAGGTAAAAAATTGTTGTTTTTCGATATGCAGTTTTTCGATATATGCATTTCCACTAATGCATCATGAGAAACTATCATTTACTTACACTTACCCTTGAGTTAGAAAGATAGTTACTTTAATCTTACTTTGTCTTTAAATATTTCATTTGCGAACATATTAACATAAACAGAGTGGAACAACCATGAAATATTTAAATAATGCAAAGGATAAGGATAAGTAGTTGGAAATTCGAGCAAATTTATTGAATCATAGTGCTATGAACATTATCTTCTCCAACATTATTCTTTCTAAATGGAATAACAATAATTTCACCAATGTTGTGAGGATATTGGTCAAAATTCCACATACGAATCCTCTCTATGTATTGATTGCACATTCTTAAGATGGAGCGTAATAAATTCTTATGTAGAAAGGAAACTTAAGGGTGTATTGATTGCACATTCCTAAGATGGAGCGTAATAAATTCTTATGTAGAAAGGAAACTTAAGGGTGGAGATGAACAACGGTGTATGCATTTCAATTTGTGGGAAATTTATTTGAGTAAACAACCTTGCAGATGCCTATGAATTTGTGGAAAAGCTTGAATAAACATTTTTTTAATGAAAATATATCAAACATAGTTAAACAAATCAAATCAATGGAAAATATTCCACAGACTATGGTAAATAAAACTAGCCATGAAAAATTAAGTGATATTTATAATAACAGGGATTCAACACAATTTGCAATGAAAAGTTAAGTCATATCTACAATTATGATGATGATGATAGGAATTTTTATTTTGAAAATACGATAGAGGATTTAAAATTGGATAATTAAGTTGGATTCAATAATCATGTCCTTTTTTTATCTTGATTATCCACTCTTCAAATACATCAAGGTTTACTCCCAACTCCTCTTGCTGCTGCCGCTTAGTTTGACCATGCATTCTTCAAGTACATCAAGGTTTACTCCCAACTGCTGTTATTTGGTTATCACCTCTTTTGGCCGCTCTCGCTACTTGGTCAATATCATAGGAAAAAAATAGAATTTTTTGCATTTTGAAAATTTCCCATTTGAAATTGCTAGATGTTTTAAAATCCATTTCATTATGAAAGATGGGAGATATAGCAATTACAGTCCAACAATTCGGATATAACAAAACCTTTACAACTTTTACCGTTTGTCATTTAAATAAAAGTAATGGACTACTACAAAGTAATTTTTAATATATTATTAAATTTATTAGGGATGATACATGTTAGTTTTTAGAGTTATTTTCAAAGTGGTTGACATTTTTTTAAATGCTTAGTTTCTTTAAAAAAAAATAAAAAAATTTAAACAACATTAATAATAGTATATGAAAGGACACTACCAGGTTCATATGCCCCTTGAAATTCAAGTTGAGATTGATTTGGGTGAAGTTGACGCTTGGGTTTGGGTTCTAAGGCACTTCATTGAGGATGAAGCATTGAAGATGGACATTTTTGTGTGGTTTTGAGTCACTAGTTCTTCTTGTACTGGTTCTCCTTGCACTAGAAAATCTAAATACTACAAAACTGTAGACTTTTATTGACACAGAAAAACTTTTATGGAAAAGATGTTCGTTGAATGCAATAAGACCCATAACAATTCTTCTTAAGCTTGATGATGTTCAGGATCAAATCAAAAGTATAGACCACAAAATCAATCTGCTAGTTGAGAAGCTTGTTGACATCGACTTCACCACTCAATCGATGTCACCCCTCAACCACAAGTTTGTGCTGCTAATGATCATTCTCCAGAGTATTAACTTTTCTTGCTGCTAATGATCATGCTCCACATGTTTAGCTTTTCATATGTTAGAACTATTTATTGTTTGATTTTCTAGTTTCAGATGTAGCCAAAACCATGACCCCTCCTCATCCTATTTATCAACATGTTAATCAAACTTCTCTCCAAAGTCATTACCCTGCCTTCCATTTTTGGAGTTTTTGTGCTTTATGATATGCATTTTAAAATCTTATATGCAATCTGGAGTTTTCGTGCTTTCTGATATGTATTTTAAAATTTTATACGCAATATGGATAGACAAGCTATTATTTTATTTGCAAATTAACAACTTAGATAATGTACAATTTCTTTTTTCATGTTAATAATAATAATAATAATCTATTTTTGTTTTACTTTAATAGATATATAGATAATTTTTTGTTTATTAATTAGGACAATATGCCTATAATTAAGAAAAATGCCTCGAAATCATTTTTCATTTCATGTCCCTAGTTCATGTCTGATGCGAGAGTAAGTACTCATGAGCCATAGTTTGTGCCTCGTACCACTTTTGGGACAGATGGCGAGCCAGATCATCAATTGAAGGACAGAAGGTTTATCGAGATGATAAAAAAATTGTTTGCTCGGGAAGCATAAGAAGACTTGGTTTCATGTGATCAAATGATCAAATTATTGATGCCATCCACGCCAAGAGTTTTGGAGGGAGGTCTATGCAGTGGGGTTTCAGAGGTGGGAGGGTCGGTGGTGCATGCTGCAGAAAAGGGTGTGGTGCCAGGGAACTCGTACTTAGAGACAGAGGTGAGATTTATTGGCGGGTTTGGATTAAACAGGGTTGTAAAGGTGGTGTCGAAGCCTAGGGGACGAGGGGTCACCCAGGACAAGAATAATCCATTTCTGACTTTGAATATTAGTGCTCATCGTGCTTCGGAGGTTGGATGTTGTTGGGAGGGAACTATGGAGGGAGAGACGAAGAACTCTTAACTGTTAAGGGAGGAAGATCAAGGAGATTTGATACTTGCGCTGAGGGTATTGACTCTGCTGGGGCTGGATTAAATAGAATTGTTGGGGAGGAAAACATTGTTGATGGTTTAAAGGCCTGGAGGGTTAAAAAAATGAAGCCTTCCCTGACACTCGGTCAGGATAACGGGATGAGGGAAGTCATTACATACTCCCTGCATGGGCTCGTGGATAGATTTGGATACTGGTCGATGGCAACTAGAGACATCCACCGATCAGTAGAAGATACTTGGGGACCAGAGCTGGGATACACGCCGAAGGTATTTGTTTTGATAAAAGGTTGGTTTTGCTTCCTCTTTAAATCCTCGAAGGACTCCGAGGATGTTTTGATAAGAGTATGGATTGTGAACAATGGAAGCCTTATGCTAAAGCGATGGACCCATTATTTTAACCTTGATAAGGAACATATTTGGTTCCGACATTTATGGGTTTTGTTGCCTAGGTGTCCGCTAGCTATCTGGAACCTTGAGGCCTTCAAGGCAATAGGAGACACTCTGGGAAACTTTCTACATGATGATACAAAGTCACTAACAGGTCAAGATAGGCGGGTGGGGAGATTGTTGGTTGAACTCGACTTGAACCAAGGCTTACCTGCCGAGATGGATATCATTTGGCGAGGAATTGTGTACCAATAGAGATTGGACTACATTGGGGTTCCATTTAGATGTGCGATGTGTAAGGATACAGGGCACTTGAGGTATCAATGTTGTGGGTTTCATAAGAATGTGACACCATACTAGTTTGAATCGAATTTTGATGTGGAGGTGGATATGCAACCAACTGTCTTGACTACAGATTTTGAGGACTTTACAGAGACCCTGCATCCATTGTCTTTGGATAGCGACAAAACATTTGGTAAGTTAAAAACATTATGCCCTAATGTTTCTTCCTCACTGTCTGTTAATGACTTAAATTGGTTGTGGGATTTAGGGGTGGAGTCCTCCCAAATAGTGATTGTCACTGATAAGAATCTAGGGCCTGATTGTAACTCTTCTACTATAGTTAATTCTGAGGGTTTTAGGGAGCTTTGAGGGGAAGGGGTCCAGAAGGAGAATTTGGAAGTGTCTAAGGGTAATCACTCTTCCTCGATGGATGTGGGAAAGGAATTGAATGGGAGGGTATTGGGAGGGGAGGTAGGGGATTTATTTTCGGGAGGGGGGTTAAGTGGAATGCATGTGTTGTCTATGGATCAGTCGAGAGAGATTGTGGGGGTGGGGGGTACTTTCAGCCTTGGAAGAACTTCTAACTGTGAGGGTGAGGTTTTCCTTCCGTTGGATAGGGATTCTTTAATCTCTGTGAATGAGGAAGAAAGTTTAAATTTGTGGAGCAATTAATCTCTTGCAGCCTCTAGGGCTTGGGGAAGTCCGACTATTGAAAATATTTCCTCGCCTAGGGTGTCTTGGTCATTTGAGATAGATGGGAGAATGTAACGCCTTACAAAATTAATGGTGAACCTCGAAGAAAAGATAAGTGTAGGATTGGAGGAGCGGGATCCTAATTTTCTAGATGGACCTAATGTAATAGTGTTTGAGCATTCTCCCCCAACTATACAAGATTCAAAAAACTGTGGGGTTGTCGAGGATACTGTATATTTTCTGAGTGTTAACTATCATATAGACCCGATTGTCCTCTCTAAGATAGATGAGTCATTATTAAATTTTATTCCCTCTTATAAGGATGTCCTAAGTTGATCTCCTCTGTAGATGTTTTCTAGAGGAGATGTTTTGTCAAAGGATATAGAAAAGAACAAGATGGATGAGAATTTAAAAAAAGATTCTTCTCACAGTTCGGTGGGAGAGGTTTCAATTTTGAAAGGGGTCCTTCATGGAGGACTAGAAAAAGATTTCTTGCCTCTGAAAACTAGAAGTGCTAGGAAAATAGAAGGAGACTAATGCCATTATAAGTTTTTTGATGATAGATGGTCCACGAGCCCTTAGAGCTCAGAAATTCTTGGCGAGGGTTAAAAAATGATTGTAGAAACCTTAAATGTTAGGGGAGTGGGGGGAAATCCAAATATTTTATCCCTCAAAAGGTTTTTAGCAATTTTTAAACAAGACGTTCTACTTATCCATGAAACAATGGTCAGTGAAGCAAAAGAGAGAGAATTTTTTGTTATACTACTTCCTAATTGGTTCTTCTATGGGGTGGATTCCTTAGGACTATCGGGTGGGTTGCTAACTGCTTGGAATTTGAGAAGAGATGAATTATCTACCTTTTTGATACCTGCAAGGATACTCTTGGATGATTTAGTTAAATAATTAAATAAAAGGTTGAAGCTGATAAATTGATATGGATCGTATTGTGACAGAGTGGAGTTCTGGGAGGAAATTAAAAGGGATGGATTTCTCAAAGATCACAACCTTATTCTGGGAGGCAAACTAAAATTTACCACTTCAAATAAAGAAGTTTGGGGACCCCATGCTAGAGTTTATCCCTTACAACAATATTTTAGCCATTTGATACAAGTTGAAGGGTTGGTGGATGTCGAGCCAATAAAAATACTTCTCAAATGGAGAAATGGTAGAGGTGGACAAGAATTCATCGCTAAGAGATTGGATCATTTTTTGATAAATGAGGATCTACAAGTGTCATGTCTCAGATACAAATATTGGATGAGCAATATAAATATTTCTGATCATATGCTAGTGATACTTCATTTGGAACAAGAAAAGGAAAAGTCATGTTATCCTTTTAAATTCAATTTTGTTTGGCTGGAGGAACCATATTTATGTAACTTAGAGAGATCAAATTGGAATGGATTGTTGGAAATAGAGACTTTAAATCCTATGGATTCACTGGTTAAAAAAAAAACAAACTACTTAAGTCTTTGGTGATTGGCTCGGAAAGAAAGAAAAAACTATTAGGAAAGGAAGAATTGGTGAAGTTAGAAATTGAATTGGACACACTATACACTGAATTTCCTAAGGGCTTTGAGAAGGAGGACAACAAGTTATTGGTACTATAAAAATAAAATAGTAAATTGGTCCTCCTAAGCCAGGAGGAGGAAACGTGGAGACAAAAGAGTAGGATAAACTGGCTTGCTTCAAGAGACATGAATACTAAGTTTTTTCATAATTATGGAAATTCTAGAAAACAGACCAATGTTATCTGGGATATTACTAAGGAATATGGATCAATGATCACAAGTAATCAAGGAATACAAAAGGAAGCAGTTGGATATTTTCATCACATCTTCAAGTCTCAAGATAACCTCACTATATCCAATCAACTGGAAGCTATTAGGAATTATACAAGGAGTTTCTCAGAGGAGGAAGGCCTCAGATTGGCTGAGCTAGTTACTTTATCTAAAATTATGACAACTCTCAAAGGTTTCAATTCATCAAAAAGTCTTGGGCCGGATGTTTAGACTGTAGAATTTTTTCTGGCCTTCTTTGATCTATTGGGTATTGAAATTCTGGAGATGGTTCAAGAATCTAGGCGGAAAGGTAGGGTTACTGGAGAATTTAATGCTACCTTTATTTCAGTTACTCCTAAGAGTGATAAGACAAAATCCTTTGGAGGATATATACCAATTTCACTCTACAATCTGGCATACAATATCATCACAAATGTTATTGCAACCAAAATAAAAACCTCTTCATCAATTGGTATTTCAAAGGAACGGTTCTTCTTTCTAGAGGGTAGAAAAATTATAGATGTCATTGGAGTAGTACATGAATCCTTACATAGTATCAAGGTAAAAAATATCAAAGCATTGTTCCTTACACTAGACTTGATAAAGGCTTATGATAGAGTGGATTGGGGTTTTCTAAGGTTAGTATTATTATAGGTGGGTATGAGTTTAGAAGCTACAGATTGGATTATGGGGTGTGTTTCTATGGCAAATTTTGTTGTTTTGACAAATGGTAGGCCCTCTAGTTTCTTTAAAAGTACAAGGGGCTTGATGCAAGTGTGACTGTTATCTCCTTTACTCTTTCTACTTGTTGTAGAAGAGGGGAGTATATCCATGCATGCATAGGTTATGGAAAAGAAAATAGGAGTTTTAGTGGAAAAAGGGATAATAATTACAGACTTGCTATTTATGGATGATGTAATTTTATTTGGGAATGGAACCATCACAGAATGGAAATCGGATAAGGAGGTACTTGATCTATTCTGCAAGGCGACATGGATGTCCTTCGGTCCACTAAATTCTTTATTCCTAGAAGTGGGATGGTTAGTTGAGGAGCTTACAATTTTGAAGGAGATTATGCCCTTTGAAGTAAAACCATTAGATGTTGGATTTAAGTACCTTGGGTTCTTCATTAAACCAAACTTCTATAAAAGCGCAGACTGGAATTGGCTTTAGAAAAAAAAAATTGAAAAACAAATCTTGAACTGGATTCATAGGTGGCTAACTTTAGGGGGAAGGGTCACACTTGTAAAAGTTGTACTAGAAAGCATACCTGGGCACTCGCTTTCATTGGATAATATACCAACAAGTCTACTAAACAAAATTAGAAGGAGGATGCTTAGTTTCCTGTGGGATGAAAAGAAAAAGTAAATGAAGGGATGCATTTGGTATGCTGGAAAAAGATTGCAAAACCAAAAAAGTCAGGAGGGTGGGGTATTACAAATATATTCTTTTTTAGAAAATCTTTTGTGGCCAAAATTTTGTGGAGGTGCCTCATGGTTCCTGATCTATGGCATGAAGTGATACATAAAAAATAACTAAAGAAAAAAAAAAAAAATTGAGTGGTTCAGGGAAGGCTGGAAAAATTGTACTGGTATTTCAAATAGTTGGAGAGCAATTACATCATCAATAACTATTATAACTGATTGACTAGTCTAGAAGCCTGGAAATGGGAGGGACATTAGAATTGGAGTTGATCCAATGTTTGGGTCCCATTCATATTATAAAGTTTCAAAAAATCTCTTATATTTACTGAAGACACATAGTACAAAATTCATTTCACAAGAAGGGACAATAGATTTGGAGTATACAAGTCACATAAGATGGAAAAAGGAAGAGATATTAGGACTAGAAGTGTAGTGTCCCCAAGGCTGAGCCCCGATGCAAACCATGCTCTGAAAGAGATTGCAAATATGTTCTATAGGCTGGTGAGCCAAGTTTTGTATAAGCTGTAGGCTTATGAGTTTTGTTAGGCCAGGGAGCCTAAGTGTTGAAGGCCAGGA
>SNQJ01S0015086.1:108879-125098 GCA_010110895.2 Picea sitchensis | reverse complement strand
TTGGGAAAGGATACATGGCAACAGATCCTGTAGTCCAGAGACTTGGCACTATGGAAGAGTTGAGAGTATGGACAGTCTGGAACTCTTGAAGCCCAGAGTCTTGGAGCTCCTGTTGACAGTTGATCTTATCTCTTGATCGATTTTAAACCACACGATATCAGATATAGTAATTCTAACATAGAAAAGTGCGAGGAGGGATTTGTCTCAAGGTTTCAAGCCGTGGTCACTTGGGAAAGTGGTTTGAAGGAAGCATCTGTGCATAATTGATTTATGTATTAGCTCAGAGATAACATGGAAGTGTTATTTATATATATTCTTCTCTATTTGAAAGGACCTGTGGAATTATTGGCAAATTTTGTTTATCATATGCTTAATTCTGACAAAATGGTCACTTGTATATTTTGTAGAATTAAGGGATTTAAACATATTAGCTCATAATGTGTATTGAATAAATGGAAGAAGGAGAGGGAACCTCCAGCCATGATAAATAGGATAAAGGCTAGAATATTAGAATTGTAAATGCAGAGAGAGAATCCAACAGACACAAGGGACGAGGGGAGCAAGAAACATATCTAGAAATTGTGAAGAGTCTGAAAATCGAAGTGTAGAGCTACAAGGAAGACAACGAGAGGCCGATGAGAGAGAAAATTTAGATAAATTCTCAAGTTCTATAGAGCTTAAATCAGTTTCAAGGTCAATCAAAGAATTGCTCAAATCAAGAGGAAGAAGGCAGGTGTCATGAAAGAATATATGATCGTGGAAGAGCGGGTTATTCTAGAAGTAATAGCAGAGCTCATAGACACCACTCACCTCCTTACTCAATAAGAATTTTTTATTAATCTAAATATTCCTTAAGCAGTCTAGAGGTGTCTACTATTAGGAGCCAAAGAAGGAGACATGAGGTGGACAATTTGCAAGGAGAGTTGAGGAAACTCAATCCACCATCCGTTGATGGGGAAAGAGAAATGGAAGAAGATGTTGAAGCATGGTTTCTTGGACTCAAGAGATATTTCCAATTGCAAAACAATTCATTAAATCTAGAAACCAGAATTGACACATACCATTTACATGGGAAAGTTGCAATGTGGTGGGATCAAATGAAGCAAATTCAACATATTAATGAGAATAAGATCACATGGAAGCAATTCAAGAAGTATTTCCAAAAGGAGTACCTCTCAGAGCATTTCTATGACAAGAAAATGTAGGAGTTATTTGAACTTAGGCTGGGAAGCATGACCATGGTAGAGTATGAGAACAAGTTCTTGGGGTTGCTAAAGTATGTTGGGTTTATAAATGATGAAAAGGTAAAGATACATAGGTTTTTGAGTGGACCACCATCCATTTATAAAGAAAATATTCAGTATGATGAGACAAAGACCTTGATTGAGACCATCATGAAGGCTAAATACTTTCATGATAAAGTCCAGGGCAGAGAGTCCATGCAGAAATCTTGGAAGGACAAGAGGAAGAAGAATTTTGATCAAAGGAGGAAGGGATTCAAACCTCCTTTCAATATAAATGAGCCTATTAAAAATCATCAAGACCGGTATGATAAGGATGATTCCAAGAAAGAAGACTCCTTGGGAAAAATGGGAAGACCAACAATCCAATATTGGGGATGCAAGGAAGATCACATGTACAAGGATTTCCCACACATAAAGGACAGAGTGACGTCTATGCACAACATCCAAGAGGCTACTACAGTCAAATACATGGGAAGGATTTATGAAGACTTAGATTATTGACAAGAAGAATACCTATCCAACATGATCGAGGTGGAAGGTAATATCATAAATTATCATGTTGCTATTCTAATTGATTCAGGAGAAAGTCATTGTTACATTTATCCTAAAATAGTGGATAGTTTACATTTGTAAAAAAGTAAGCTTCAGAAATAATTTTTGGTTCACCTAGCCACTGGAACCAAAAGGAGAATCCATGAGGTCATCAGAAGTTGTTCCATAAGTATTAATGGTGTGAATAATAGTGTTGATCTAAATATCCTACCATTAGGGTCTTATGATATTCTAATTGGAATGGATTGGTTGGACAAGCATCATGTTGTCCTAGACTATCATAACAAGACATTTACATGTTTTGATGGAGATGGAAAACATAGCACTGTGAAAGGAGTTCCAAGAACCATCTCTATAAGGGAGATTTCATCCTTACAACTGAAGAGATGTTTCAGAAAAGGGTGTAAGATGTATGCATCCCATGTGGAGGAGCCAAAAGATACAAAGGGGAAAAGACTTGATTATTTCTCGATACTACAAGAATTTGAGGATGTATTCCAAGAATGTTTCTACCAAAAAAAGAAATATATTTCTCCATTGATTTAGTTTCAGGAGTTGTCCCAGTGTCAAAAACACCTTACAGAATGAGTACGCTCGAGTTAAAATAATTACAAATGTAGTTGGAGGAATTGTTGAAGAAAGGGTACATACATCCAAGTGTTTCACCTTGGGGAGGATCAATACTCTTTGTCAAAAACAAGGATGGAACATTGAGGTTATGTATCGAATTTTGACAACTAAATAAGTCCAATGTGAAGAAAACGTTTCCTCTACCCAGAATTGATGACCTCTTTGATCGTATAAGAGGAGCAAAGATATTTTCAAATATAGACATGAGATCAGGATACCATCAAGTGAGAATCAAGGAAGAAGACATCCATAAGAAAACCTTTAGAACTAGGTATGGGCATTATGAATTTGTAGTGGTTCCATTTGGATTATCTAATGCACTAGCTGTCTTTGTGTTCTTAATGAATGGCTTATTCAGAAACTACTTGGATACATTTTTCATAGTATTCCTGGATGACATCCTTGTCTATTCTAAGTCTGAAGAGGAGCATGAACATCACCTAAGATTGGTATTGCAATTGATGAGGGAACATCAATTGTATGCCTATTTGAGTAAGTGTTCTTGTCATCAAGAACAAATCCATTACTTGGGGCACATTATTTCAGAAGAGGATATAGTTGTAGATCCTGAGATGATTGAATCCATTAGAGGATGGCCAACACCCAAGAATGTTTCAGACATTATATATTTTATGGGTTTTTTTGGTTACTAAAGAATATTTATAAAAGGGTTCTCTAAGATTTCTCATCCCATCACTTATTTGCAATGGACATCAAAATGTGAAGAAAATTTTAATTCACTGAAAGAATTACTTACTAGTGTACCTATTTTGAATATTGTTCACCCAAATGAGAATTTTGTGGTATGTACAGATGTGTTCAAGGAAGGAATTGGTGGATTCCTCACTCGAAATGGAAATGTAATTATTTATGAGTCCATAAATATAAAGGAACATGAGAGGAATTATGACACACATGATTTGGANTGAGAATTTTGTGGTATGTACAGATGTGTTCAAGGAAGGAATTGGTGGATTCCTCACTCCAAATGGAAATGTAATTATTTATGAGTCCATAAATATAAAGGAACATGAGAGGAATTATGACACACATGATTTGGAGCTTGCTTCCATTGTCCACGCATTGAAGATGTGGAGGCATTATCTCATGGGAAAGATATTTGAATTAAGAACAAACCACAGTGGTCTGAAGTATCTTTTTGAACAACCAAATTTGAATGCTAGGAAAACAATATGGATTGAATTTTAAATTGAATACGACTTTGATATCAAGCATATCAAAGGAAAATAAAATAAAGGTGTCGATGCACTTAGTAGAAGAGTGCATCTCATACATGCTACCACTATCAATATGAATCAGTCAAACTTGAATAATAGAATTTTATATGATGTTGTTACAGATTAGCATTACCTATAGATAAAGGAAATATTACAGCAAGAGGAGGTACAACGTAAAGTGAAAGAGTATGAGATAAAGGAAGATGGACTACTTATGCATAAAAATAGAATTTATGTTCCTAGTTCCAGAGAACTTATGAATTTGGTATTAAAGGAAATGCATAATGTTACATATGTTGGACATATCGGTTACCATAAAACAATTACAACAGTAAGAAGCAAGTTCTTTTGTATGGGAATGAAAAAGGATGTTGTTGATTACATATCCAGATGTATGGAATGCCAGAGAGTAAATGTTGAGGATAGACACCCAACAGGTTTTCTACATCCATTACCAATTCCAGAGAACAAATAGGAAGTGATAACCATTGAATTTATAACTAAATTTCCCAGGATGACAAGGCAACACGATTCAATCATGGTAGTGGTTGATGAATTGACAAAGGTTGTTCATTTTGTTCCTATAAAAACAACTCAAACAACAACTAATATTGCAGAAATTTAGATGAAGGAAATTGTTAGGTTGCATGGGATACATAGCACAATTTTCTCAGACAGAAACACTAAGTTTACTTCAAATTTATGGAAGGTATTATTTAAAGGATTTGGTACAAATATGAACTTTATCATATAATACCATCCGCAGTCAGATGGGAAGACAAATATGGTCAACTGAGTAATTGAAGCCATGTTAACAATGTATGTGATGGATAATCCATTTAAGTGGGAAGATTACCCACACTTGGTTGATTTTGCCTATAATAATGGGTATCAACCTTCATTGAAGATGATCCCATTTGAAGGATTGTATGGTAAAAAATGCAATACTCCAGTAAGTTGGGAAAACCCAACAAATAGAGTGGTACTTGGGCTAGAGTTTCTTAAGGAAATGGAAGACCAGATGGTGAAGATTAAGAAAAAATTAATAGCAACTCAAGATAGACATAAGGTTTATGCCGACAAGAATAGGACAACAAGATAATTTAATGTAAGAGAGAATGCGATTTTGAAATTAAATCCCAAGAAAATCTCTTTGAAGTTGGGTAGTGGTACAAAGCTAGCAGCTGGATTCTGTGGTCCATTTGAGATATTGGACATAATAGGGCTAGTTGCATACATGCTTGCATTGCTTGTTTCCATGAATGTGCATAATGTATTTCATGTCTCTTTTCTAAAAAAATATGTACATGATCCTAACCATGTTATTGATTGGCATCTGATTCAGGTAGAGACAGAGGGATAATTTCAGGTCCAGCCAGTGCGGATACTTGACAGAAAAGTCAAAATTCTATGGAATCGAGTTATAGAGCTGGTAAAAGTTTTGTGGACCTGCTACGGTCTTGAAGATGCTACCTGGGAGAATAAATATGCCATGAGGGGATATTACCCGCATCGTTTTGAATAATTTTTGGAATTTTTGTTCATGTTTTGTATATGCACTGAAGACAGTGCCAAAATAAAGGGGAGGGGATGTAACACCTCGGGTTTTGAKCCCCCATATTAAATATTGTATTGTTACATTATTGAGAGGCCTAAGTGCCCAAACAATTATTAAAAGTCTAGTGTGCCTAATAAATTTAATGTGTGATCATTAWTAATAATAAATATATCACTAGATACTAGATGAACAAGGACTAGAGTTATAGGGGGCTATGATTCCACAAGAGAGGGGGCTTGAGGGGATAACTGTTTATTTCATTTTTTGATTACCCATTTTATTTAATGGTGGGGGGGATTGGTTGCGTGAGCTCTTGGGGGGAAGACCAAGAGGTTCTTGATCTCCACGAATTACAAAAAATCGTCCCTGGTTTGTGGAATGGGTTCTTGGGTTGGAGAATTCTCTCATTTGTTTTGGTCATTTGCTCACTCTCATTCTCGTTTGCATTCTTATGTTGTTGTTGGTTTCCTCACACGTTCATTCACCTGATTTATTCACTTTTCATCCTCTCTCATTGAGTCTGCACTCCATTCATTCCTTCACTAACTCATTTTTCCTCATCCGTGTTTGTCTTGGGAAAGGAAATTAGACCATTGAAGAAAAACCACAGTTTTGTTGGCTGTAGAGATTGTTGGTGTAATCCAACCATGATTTGAGGTCTTCATGTCTGAGATGCTTGGCCTTTGTTCAACTTTTCTCATAGCTGCGAGTCCTGAGAGTCCCAACATGGAGATTCTAGACCAGCTACACTAAAGCCTTGGAAGGAGAAGGACCATTTGAGGGACTTCTTGGTAGAGAAGGGTGGAGGTCCATTCTCTTGGGTGGTGTAGGCTGGGTAGAAGAGAGATGGGTACTTGGATTTCTATGAGTACTAGAGAATCCTGTGAGATCTTCAATGTTGATTGTTTTGGGAAGCCAAATAAGACTCTAGAACCATCCTTGTGGATTCATAACCCTGGCTTGGGGGTGAAATTGTTGTTGAGACTTGGAACAATAACATCTACGGTTCCATGGACCGTCCTTGGTCTGTAACTATTTGGTGTATTCGTTTATAAAGGATAAGTGCTCTCTCTTATGGTTTCCTTTTCTTGTGTATTTATTTTTGTTTCATATTAAATAATTATATCTGAGATTTGTACTTATAAGATGCATGCTTTCTAGTTAATGATGTGCATGGTATATTGTGCATGTATTTTATGTTGTAGTATGAATCTTGATCATTGCATGTATGTATTGCATGCTTCTTTATTAATTAATTATTATCAAAGATTCAAAATAAGCCAAGAGATCTGTTCTTGTTGTGGCATGCCTGGTTTGTGGGAGGTTGGTTATGTTACAGGGTTCATTCAACATTCTTTCCATTCTCCCCATGCACTCACTCACTCATGCACTAGTCATGTTCTCCATCATTGAAATCATACATCGCCAACCTCTGTAACTGGAATACACTAATCACTTGAGCCCATATCCTATCTTAACCTTTTCTTTTACTGTGATCATCTGTGCCATACACGAGTTCTGTTGTTTCCTTTGCCCTAACCCATTTGACTTAGGATTTGGATAGAAGAAGCATGTTTCCAGGCATATAGTTTGAAGAGATGATTTTCCATCCCATGGATTGAATAAGTAGGTTTTAAGGCATGTGAGAAACTCTCTCTAGGTGAGAGAGGTTGTTGGGGAAGTGAAGTATCCTAGAAGGAGCCCAACAGTAGCTACAGATCTCTGAGAATTCTTGTCTGGCCAGTTGTTGAAACCCTGGAAGGGAACTGGAGCAGTTGATGGACTGTTGGACAATGAAGGTGTATACATCCCAGGGTGGGACAAACATGTGGGGAATGAGAGGTTGTTAGTTGGAGGTGTAATTTGTATCTAGGGAGAGAATCCTTCCTGTTGTACTGTGTGACCTTACATAGTCTTAGCCTAGGTTAGGAATCCTTTGCTCCGGTGGAGTTTAGTCCTAGATCAGGGGTGACCCACTGCTGAGAGTGATGAGCAGCCTAGTCTAAGGAAAGGAGGTTCATCGAAGGTCTTCACACATTTGGTGGACATCAATTAAAAGATAACTATCAATTCTACTAATGTCACATGTTGTTTTTAAGTACATGTCTCTTATTTATAAGAATTTCATGTGTTTGTTGCATGTATGTTTTACTATTAATTGTGTAAGGATCTGTGTTGTAGCAGAATGTTTATGTCTATTTAAATCTGCATTATAAATTTATGTTAATAGCGAGTAACTATTGTTTTTAATTTATTAAGTATGATATTTTCTGCAAATGAAAGAGGGTGGTTCTACAAGGTACAATGGTACATATTGGGTAGTTGGGGGTGTTACAAATTGGTATCAGAGCTCAAATCTACCAGCTAGGTGGTAGAATGCCCCAACTTGGGTAGCCCGAGGTCTTAAAAATTGGTATCATAGCCCATGGTTTCAACAATGAACATGGATGGGCCACAAATATGGAATTTGAAGTAAAAATTTCATAGGGATTTGACGTACAAAGTGCCAGAGGGGAGCCGAGAGAGATCTTGGGTGGTAATGGAAAGCTCAAGAGTGGTGGAGCAGTTATCATAATAATCGTGGTTGATAACCATGAGATTGAATTTTATCTGTGGGATATATGTGGGGGGGAGGCAAACCCTTCATAGTTATAAGATCTGAAATTGATGCACAACAATTAACCTCCAAGTCCTTCAGACTTCGTGACTTCGATGAAGTTTACATTCTGTTGATAAAAGGGGTCAAAGTCTCGAAGCTCTGAAGTCCCAGAGAGATTTACAACCATATATCATCCAAGAGGAGGAGAGTCGTTGGATTTCCCAAGAGGTTTGGTGGTTCAAAGTTTGTGGAAATTGGTTGACGTGTGCATTGAATGGACTTCCTCCCTAAGTCCTAAAGTCCCAAACTCTAGAGTTAATATGGATCATTCGTGTTTAAGGAAACATGTCAACAAATCATCCTATTCATAATTTCGACAGTTCAAGGGTTTTGTGATGTTTCAATAGGGAAATCCTTCGAAGTCCGAGAGTGATTCTCAGTCATAGATCATTCGGGAGAAGGTGGACCATTATATTTTCCCAAGTGGTTCGATGGTTCGGTGTTTGGGGAAATGCATTGGATATTGTGTAGAGTAGAGTTTTGTTGAAGTCCAAAAGCTACAGGAAGCAATTGTTTGGTAGTTGATAGTTCGACAGTTTTGAAAAAGTGTTGGTGAGAAGAAATCGACGAAGTCCCAAATATACGGGAAGAAATTGTTTGGCAGCCAATAATTCGACAGTTTTGAAAAACCTGTCAATGAGAAGAAATTACTGAAGTCCCGAATCTATGGCAAGCAAATGTTCGAAATTCGATAGTTTGATAGTTTTGAAATAAATGTCGATGAGAAGAAATCACCGAAGTCCTGAAGCTATGAGAATCAATTGTTCGACAGTCGATAGTTCAAAAGGTTTTAAAAAAGTGTCGATGAGAAGAAATCGCCAAAGTCCTGAAGCTACGAGAAGCAATTGTTCGACAGTCGGTAGTTTGGGAGTTTTGAAAATGTGTATATGAGAAGAGATCTTCTGAAGTTCTGAAATCATGGAATGTCAAGGTCATGTGGAACTGATCAAAATTTTTAAAGTGTACATATGAGAAGAGATCTTCCGAAGTCTCGAAATCACAGAATATCATGGTGACATGGACTTATTTAATGCCTTCCACATGTCACTTTATTTCGTACCTTTGAAAGGCCTTAGTTACTAATTGTGACCTAACATGTGTCACTTGATGGTGAGGCCACATGTCACCCCGTGTTTCTGAAACGTGGCATCCTGAGTGTGCAATACTGAGTGGACCCCTAGAGTTCACCAATTCATTGTTCAGAAGGAATGAAGTGTGAGAAAGGTGAAACCCCTGAAGCTCCGAAGAACGGAGTAAATCTTCACCGTCGCTTGGGAGAGGAATCACAATAGTAGATCCTGTAGTCCGGAGACTTGGCACTCTAGAGAATTCAAGGCATAAACAATTCAGGTCGAGGACATTTGAAGGCTCGAAGGTCGGATTCCATATCGACCGTTGATCACAGAGGACGTGTGGTGCTAGATACTAAGGTCCAGAGACTTGGTACTCTGGAGGAATTGAGTTGCAGGTTTCTCTAAGTTGAGAACTCCCAAAGGTTAGAGTTAATACCGACCATTTATTGAGAGATGATATGTAGAGGAAAGAGAGAGGATATTTGGTAATTTGACACTCCAGGAGATTTGTAGAGAAGTGATTTGGAAGGCTCCAAAGCCCAGAGTCCCATAGTTGATCGTGGTCATTGGTTAACGAGAAGGTGCGGTCCATTGATTTGTGGTTGTGAGTTCACCAATTCGACAACTCAGGAGGTAGTGTAAGATGGAGCCTCAGAACTCCTGAAGGCTAGATTCTCGGAGCTCCTGTTGACCGTAGATCTAAATAGTAAATGAGGATCATCGATTAGTGTGTCCTCTGAGTATTCATAGAATTTTCATTCAAAGGAAATGGATTGTAATGAAGGAAGATATTATGAAGCTGAAGCTCCGAAGTGTCAGATCTCCAAAGCTCTGAAGAAGTAGTTGTTCGAAAGTTCTCCACTTCGGTGTTCGGGGGAAATGTGGTGAGGTGAAAGGAAAAACTCCAACACCCAAAGTTTTGGATCCTGAAGGCCCGAAGCACTGGATAACCACCTTAAAACCAACAATTAGTCAAAGCCTATGGTCACATGCGTTTGGGTGCCGAAGAAAAAGGGCTAGTGCCTGAAAATTGTTTTTAAGAACATAAAAGGGATTAAAGAAGAAGCCCATGAGGTTTTTGATTGTTCATACCTAAAAATATTAGAGTAAGAAGGCATGTAAATATGAAGATAATATCGAGAAAATATATAAGAGAAATTTATCTCAAGGAAAAGAGATCAGTTGTAGAGAAAAGAGATCAACTGATAATAAAAAAAAGGACCATAAATTTATGCTCAAAGCTTCGAATTGAGTAAGGAAGCAATCATTGGAAATGTATGGGACAACATAACATAGTTATTCATCCAGGAATGGGGACTGATCAAACAATTACTCATGAAATCAACAGAAAATAAGTCTAATATATTAATGAATCAGAATGGTTCGTGTTTTCATGAATTATTGAGAACAATTAGCCTGACAAAGTTCTGTTTGCTGCACATTTTGCAGAATTACAGGTGTAAGAATGGAACATAGTTATCACAAAGTGTAGAGATATAGATGATTCACAAGAGGCGTATATTCAATAAGATGAAATCAGAGGGATGAATATTCAGTTGGGTATGGAAGGAACAAACTCCAATGGACAAGGAGAAGAAAAGGATGATAACATGAATCTGGTAGAGACAATTAGAAATTTGGAAAAAGATGTCCAGAGTCACAAACTTGATAATGAAAGGATTAGGAAAGCCAAAGAACAACAGGAAGACTTCAATATGAAGTTAATGAAGAGCCTAGGCAAAATTGAAAATAAATTGGATAAGGAGAGTGGCTCCAGCAAATCAAGAAGCCACCTGTTGGATCTTGACTAGATTTTGAGGAAACACTGGTCATGTTTGACCATTTCTAGGACTTCGACAGGGTGGTCGAAGACAGAGCGCCCAGGCAAAGTGAATATCGCGGGATCATGCCCATTTTGTGGGATTTTTGGGCTTTTGGGGCTTTTAGGGTTTATGTAACGGGTATGGGATGTTGGCCCATGGGTTTTACCCATGTTTAGGCCGTTTTGTAAATGTATAAATAGATATATAAGGGACGTAAGAAGTACTATAATTGGATTAGTGCAAGTGATAAGTTACTAGTCATTCTTCGACTTAGTGCATGGCTAGTTGAATTTATGCACGAATGCGTTAAGGCTTGCAGAGTTAAGTGTAAGTGTTTTTGTAAGTTCTTGGTGCAGACAGACTGCATAAGGCTTTGTGCTTTGATCCAATTCGAGGAAGGAGGATATGGCAAGCTATGCTCAAATCTCATGTCCCTTGCGGAGTTGTATCTGTGTCTTGGTGCATGTAAGAATATTGGAAGAGACTAATAAAGAAGAAGAATAGTTGGTGGACGTAGCCCCACACTGGGGTGAACCATGTATATCATATGTTGTTGTGCTTGGTGTAATGTTGTTTATGTCATTTATGTCTTGATTTTCTTAGTGCATTATTCTTGATATATGATAGACACATCCATGGATGCTTGATGTTTATGATATGAATGAATGTTAGATCTTATATGATGCTATGTGATAAATGATTAGATGTACTTAATCTTGATTACTACTGCATTTATCTATAGTTAGGGTTAATAAAAAACATGAGTAAGAATGATAACTTAATGCATTGTAATGGATAAAGTGATTTTTTAAGTCTTGTAATCACAGATCTGTGTCCCAACTAGGTTGTAGACACCTGAGTCCTGCAACCCCCCCTGCCTCTACCTCGAGTGATACTTCATCTGCTTCATAGGTGTTGTCAAAACAACCAGTACTTAGGGTTTTGTTGGTGCATTGTTGAAGCGTTGAACCCTGGGTCTTCCCCTGTGCCAACAAATGGTTCTGTTGTCGGGACCTGAAACTGTGATTGCTAGGAAATGAAGAAAATAAAAAGCTTTGTGCGTAGATCGATTGTTGTAGTGTGTAGTATTCTACTTGACTTGTGAATCTTTGTGCTAAAAAGAGAAGTCTGATCTGAACAAAAGAGGTAAGATCTTAAAGCTTTCTTCTCTGGAAAAGGTAAGATAAGTGGAAATTTTTTCTTTAGAAATATGAATCTAGGTATTTTTGACAGATTTTGTCCTAGTCTGCAAACTAGGCAACAACTAGAAGAAAGAAGATTTGATATGAATAGATTTGATAGAAATGGTGAAAAATATGTTATCCTTACGCATAGAAAGAAATTTTGGACTAACACGTCAGTGCAGGATCCTAGAACGATTTTTTGCAGATTGCAGGTCTGTCACTGTGATCCTAGTGCACAGTACAGGAAAGGTTGGGGATCATTTAAGAGAAAGAGAGGATTGACATTGTGTTATAACTGTAGAAGACCAGGACATTTTGCTAAGGATTGCCCTGGTATAGGTCCTATTTGTCTTTGTTGTAAATCTATTAGTCATGATATTTTGGATTTCCCTAGAATGATTGCTAAAGTTGAAAAGATGAACATGAGACAAGAAAACCATGAAGAAGGTCAAGAAAGTAAGGATATGTTAGAAAACCAAAAAGAATCAGAATATATGTTATTACATGTGAAAGAAACACTGAATGATCACAAAGACATCAGTCTACCAGAGATCTTAAAAGAAAAGCAGTGCATAGAAACGATAATAAGAGACTTCGACATAGAATGTGTATTAGATGAGGAAACACATGTGAATCTTATGGCAGAAAGCACTTGGGAAATTTTGGGAAAACCTGCTATCATTCCTTCATTGGGAAGGATAGGATTTTTTAAAGGAAATATGATAACCCCATGTGGAAGACTTAATAATATACCTATGATTGCTCATGGAACAATGATGGAAGAAGAATTTGAAGTCATTAATTTTGTTGAGAACATTGACCCTTTTGCACTTTTGTTAGGAAAGACCTAGATTGAGAAAGATCAGATTAGAAGAAAAGCGGAGGAAGAAGCCACATAATGGAAAAAGTAGGAATTAAGGGACTTCATGACTAAGAAAATAGCGCGATTAATAGAACAACAAGGGAATAAGTCGAATAAACTAAGGGCTCGAGGCGTAGTTGTTGAAGTTGAAATAATGCAAGAAGGCTTGAAAAACCTATCCATTCAGGACAGAATAACACCTATCCCAGAAGTAGTAAGAGAATAAGTATTACCCTCGAAACCTTTGAAACACCCTCAGCAGTGCCCAGTTAATATGCTAAGATAAAACAAGAATGAGAATGGAAAGATGAATCAAGAGATTCAAATCACAGGAAAAAAATCCAGAAAGCTCAGTAAGAAGATAGAAAAACTAGAAAAACTGCAGGAAGTTCCAGAGAAGACTTCGCAGAAGGAAGAGTTGCAGAACTTGAACCTTGTCAGATTAGAAAAATCGCACAGAATGGAAGTTCACCATGGCAAAGCGTTATGACCATTAGAGGTGTCCCAACCATTAGAATGATGCTTCAAAACAACTAGAACCGTAGTTCTTTCTGGAAATACCACCATTGGACTGTTGAGACCATGCCATAACGAATGGAATCGTATTTATTGAGGCATTTCTATCCATTGGAGGAATTCGTTATGACATTGCTTATTTAACCCATCAGACGCTGCGCCGAGACTACATTTTGCCACTTGTGATTTCCTGATCTAACTGAGAACTTGTTGTATCGCACTGTACTTTCTAGACATCGCCATCGGTTTAATTGCCTCATCTGTTCTCCTACCCAATTTCTTTGATTACAAGTGTGCATGTCAAGCAACCTTAGCACAATAGAAAGAATCAGGGCGTTGGCCTCATAATGCAAGAAACTAACTGATGGAAGTGTGCAAACCTATGAGCGCCTTGCAGAAGACCTAGAGGTGAGGATATTGGAGGCACAGTTCCAGGAGACAAAGTAGCAAGGGTCGACTGTGTAAGTGCAGCTAAATCTTCTTACGACCATGGAAAATATGAATAGGTCACAGGATCAATGCACAGTTCAATAGAAGGTGACTACCATCTAGAGCAGAGTTATGGAGGTGACACAAAGACTCCAGTCGGTGCAAGACGAAGCTTGAAAATTTTTCGAAGAGATTGAGGGACAAGGATCACAGTTGGAACAGGTGGTTGTGAAAATGGAAAAATGCCTGGAAGGGACTCTCACCGAGAAAGTAATTCAGGAGTTCACCAAGTAGGAGGCTCTGGAAAAGCAACAATTCGAGGCATCTCGAACTAAGCTCGAGGACTTCGAAGAACTGTTGCCTAGATCAGAGTGACTCGAGAGAAGTCACATTTGAGTGTTGGGGGCATGTTGGCCCTTGACCAGGTTTTGAGGAAACACTGGTCATGTTTGACCATTTCTGGGACTTTGACAAGTTGGTCGAAGGTGGAGAACCCAGGCGAAGAGGAGATCGCAGGATATCGCCCATTTTGTGGGATTTTTTGGCTTTTAGGTTTTATGTAACAGGTATGGGATGTGATCCTATGGGTTTTACCCATGTTTATTCCCTTTTGTAAATGTATAAATAGATAGATAAGAGATTTAAGAAGTACTATAATCGGCTTAGTGCAAGTGATAAGTTACTAATCATTATTCAACTTAGTGCATGACTAGTTGGCTTTGTGCATGAATGAGTTAAGGCTTGCAAAGCTAAGTGTAATCATTTTTGTAAGTGCTTGGTGTAGATAGACTATGTAAGGCTTTGTGATTTGATCCAATTCGGGGAAGGATGATCTGGCGAGGTGTGCGCAGATCTCATGTCCCTTGTAGACTTGGATATGTGGCTTTGTGCATGTAAGAATATTGCAAGAGATTAATAAATAAGAAGAAGAGTTGGTGGACGTAGCCCCATACTGGGGTGAACCATGTATATCTTGTGTTGATGTGCTTTGTGTACTTTTTTTTATGTCATTTATGTCTCTATTTGCTTAGTGCATTATTCTTGATATATGATAGACAAATCCATGGATTCTTAATGTTTATGATATGAATGAATGTTAGATATGATCTAATGCTATGTGTTAAATGATTAGATGTACTTAATCATGATTACTACTTCACTGATCTGTAGTTAGGTTTAATCTGTAATATGAATAAGAATCATAAATTAATGCATTGTATTGGCTAAAGTGCTCGGTTAAGTGTTGTAATCACATATCTGTGTCCCAGCTAGGTTGTAGACACTTGAGTCCTGCAACCCCCCGTGCCTCTACCTCAGGTGACACTTCATCTTCTTTGCAGTTGTTTTCGAAAGGGCTGGTAGTTAGGGTTTTTTTGGTGCATTGTTGAAGCATTGAATCCTGGGTCTGCCCCTATGCCAACACCACATGACCATTGAGGAAAGAGGAATATTCARRAGTAATAGCAGACATCGTCATCACTCTCAAAGACAATCYAAAAGGAGGGAACATAGAAGCTCAAGTCCATCCCCTGCCAAGACTTAAAGAATGTTCCTATGCATTCTTGACTGAAAAATCATATAGYTATGGAATCAAGCCATAGAGCTTGTAAAGGTCCAATGGACTTGGTATGGTCCTAAGGATGCAACTTGGGAACATGAAAATGCTATGTGGGAAGAATACCCACATATTTTTGAATATTTTGGAAATATTGTTGATATTATGTAAAGAAGATGCACTAAGGACAATGCATAAATAAGGGGAGGGTATTGTAATACCCCAAGGTTGATCCCCTGTTGAATTGTAAACATGTTTTGTATGTTGGTGAGCCAACTGATTATAAGCTAGGAGGCTTATGTGATGTTAGGCCAGTGAACCTATTTTTTTATATATGTAATTATGCATATAATTAATATAAAACACATCGTTTCATGTAGAACGACCACGAAGAAAGAGTTATGGAGGACTAAAATCCACTAGGTAGGGGAAGGGGCTAAGATGATACAAAAAATAGGCTAAGCTTGAGGGCTTAACCCAAAATGAATATTATAATATATTTTCCTAAAATAATAAGGTTTGGGTAAATAACTCATGTTATCCAAGTTCCTGTTGGAAAGGGAATGAATGAGAAGTTGATCTCATGCAACTTCATGAGGACAGGTGTTTGATTTAGGACATGTAATTTTATGTGGGAAATCAGTTTGTTGTGGGGATTTGCTCATCATTCTTTCCATTCTCCCCATTCACTCATGCACTCAAGAACCAATAAATTTTTCCATCGTTGAACTCCTCCATCATCGGCCTTTGTAACTGGCACACACTACTCACTTGAGCCCGTACCCTGCCTTAATTTTTTCTGTTGCTGCCATCATCTGTGCCATACCCGAGTTTTTTTGTTGCCTTATCCCTTACCCATTTGAATTAGGATCTATACAGAAGAAGCAAGTTGTCAT
>SNQJ01S0015086.1:93409-107822 GCA_010110895.2 Picea sitchensis | reverse complement strand
GACACTTCTTCTTATGTATTCTATCTGGATTTAGGTCAATATAGTTTATTCTCCAACTTAGTCCAACAAAGGAAATGATAGGATTGAAGATGGAAGTAGGTTAGGAAGGAAGGATGCTTTGTTGTTAGTTGAGAATATTGATTGGGGATTAGATGTGCAATTATTTTTTACTCACTTGATTCCTACCATGTTTAAAACCCTCTTTTTATTCCCTTTTGATATTTTGAGTGTGATAATTAGTTATTGATGAATTATTGCTATTGTGTTCATTAATATTATTAAACAATTCATTTACTTGATTTGTTGTTCTGAGTTCCTTGATGTAATAGGAATTATGCACTAGATGCAGTGGTTGTTTATATTTAGCATGTGTAAGATATGTGTCTACTAGCTACACACACATACCCTACACATGCACATTGGTAGAATTAATTAATGTATTAATTATTAAACTAGATTATTAAGTATTTAATTGAATGGTTTAATGACTATATAAATTATATTGCATACAAAAATATATAGTAGTATTAAATAAATTCTTTGGCTTTATTGATGGTTGGTATGATGAATTAAATGAGTATAGTAGGTTTTCATGCTCATTTTGGGAAAAAAATTCAAATTGCATTTATAAGCTAGCATGAGAAGAGAGACTTTCCATTTTATTTATTATTATTTATGCAAGTCATTTATATTTTAGTTTTATTTTAAATTTTACAAAAAATATAGATAATAGAGGTTGATGGCTATTAATGAGGGTGGTTGAGGAGACTTGGGGAATGGGGTATGGGAACTTTATATATACGAAAGTAGATGGAGAGGTTGGAACATGGTGAGAGGTTGGATAGTTCTTGGAGAATATATTTCTTGTGATAGTTTTCTTAGAGAATATGTGTTTTGTTGTTCTTGGAGTCATGGGCATGGAGAGTCGAGGAACCAAAAGGTTTCTTGGAGCTATTAAGAAAACAATGATTTTAGTTGGCTAGGATGATTTTTTTCGTTTCACCCTAGGAAAGTGGAAAAATAAGGAATGCTTGCAAGCATCTTCAACTGGACTACATCAAAATTGGTAAGCTTCAACAAATCGAGGAGGTATTTTATTAGTATGCATTTTTTATGTTTATGCTATTCTATTGCTATTCAATTTAAAGAGTAATATTTTGTTCCATCAGTTATTTTAATTCATTTTTTTATCAATTAGAATTTTTTTATTTCATAGCATATTATAGAAAGGTGTTACATTTGGTATCAAAGCGAGGTTCAAACACTAGGTCCAAAAATGCCACCTTGGTTTTGTAAACTTCCCTAAACAAATAGTAAAGTGATTGAATACCACATTTGGAGTCGTGGGATAAAGCTATTAAATTGAAATTTCTTGAGAATCAAGTTCCCATGCAATCAAGGGGTATTTATTATTTATTAGCTAGTGTAATAGCTAAAATAGTTACATAGTTTTTCTAAAATTCAAGGAAATATAAAACATCATTTCCTATGAACTTACATTACTCTCTCTAGGTCTTTATACATTTTTCTTCAATTTAATATATATTTCACATTTATTCACCACAAATTCTTCCACTGACCTCTCTAACAAAAAATTCGAACAATAAAGGTATTTATCACCTTTCTCATCACTCACAATCTTTGCACTCATCTACAAACCAAAGAAAAAGTTCTGACCAGATCCCATCCTATGCACAACAAGTAATGGAAACACTTTTTCAAACAATTATTTAGTGTTCCTGTTAGGAGGAGCATGGCCATAATTTTATTCACCATTTTCTTAGGAAATTCCCTAAAAAAAAATCCAAAATAAACCATTTCAATTTTCTCTTGAATATCATCTACACTCACCTCAAGTAAAAACAAATGCAAATCATAACTATTCAAATTATCGTTGCCATCAAACATAACAAGTAGCGGGATGTTCATAGGAAGAATAGATATATGGAATGGCCATGGGAATGCATTAGTAAAAATGGTATCAAATTCTGATTTCAACTGTTTTACAATATTATTCTCATTTAATAAATCCTTCCCTATACACACTCCACAAGAACATGATTGATCGCATTTTCTTTGAACTTCTCCCCATCTTTCCTCCAACAACATGCTTCCTTTGATTTGAAAAATATGTAGTTTTTTTTCCTTTTTACCATGATTTCCATCCATTTCCCTTCCAACGTATATAATTTTTTTAGATCCATAGCTTCCAATGAGGTCAGGCAATGGAAATTCTTAGGGAACTTATTTATCATTTTTTCACTCATGCAGTGATATATTTCACAATGATGAGAAAAATTTGAAGTATGCACATAATATTTGAAGAGTATTTCACTTTGACAATCCCAGGTACTCCTTGTACTTTAGTTGGATGAAAATTTACAGAAACTTCTTTAGACTAGAACCTCGTAGTTATTTTATATCTCCCCCTATTAAAGTCGACCAATTCCAACAAATTCAATTGCCCAATGCTTTCAAGAATACTACTTAATTTCGGACAACCAATACTAAGTTCAACAAGGGATATTAACCTTCCTAACAAAGGGACATATTTTATTCTTGTACACCTTTTTATTTCCAAACATCTCGATACAAAATTTCCTCAAGACTGCTAGGAAGCACTTTTATACATGGACATTAGGTCAAGTCAAGAAATCACAATGAAGTAATATTTCCAAAACTACTAGGAAGCTCTTCTAGACTTGCACACCCACGCAATCTGAGATATAGTAGAAATTTTAATGAGATCCAAAATATTCTAGAAGCTACATCAAACTATAATGGGAATCAATTTTCAACACTCTTAAAGATACACAACTTAATCACAACTTGAAAGTGCTAGTTCTTGCAAAATATTTACCACGTCTCCTAGCTCCCGAGGTAATCTTTTGTATTGTGCCTTCTTCAAAAATATCTAGTAGCATATGAAGTGAAGGAGGCCAACTTATAGGGTTCACATATGTAAAGGACTGAAATTAAACACAAAAAATCAAAAGCATATGAGCTAGGGTATATTTGGTTTGTGTAAACACAATAATTCAGGACATTGTTAAAATAAAAATTAAAATGTGTGTTTTAATTTTTGGTAGTTTTATACATATTAGCTCTATGGAAAGAGTACATAATACATTCTCATCATTATTCACTAGTAAACACATTGCACATGTATGAGTCTAAAATAAGTCAGGGTTTATAACACCCTCCATCCGTTGATTAGTGATAAAAAACAATTACAGACAATCTCACTTTGTTTCCAAAAAGTTTCTTCCCATGACATTATATTCATGGAATTAATTTCACAATGAGAGAAACCATGTGCATTCATTCATGAAGATCCACAATTATCCTTTTCCCTGTATCAATCTTCCTGATTTTTCTTCACAAATTGATCGTCGTCGTCTTCATCTACCCATTCATCATCATTCTCCACATTGCTAACATAAAAGAAATTGAATGCATCATACTCTGCAAACTCATTGTGTGTCTCATTCCAATGGCCCATAGAAGGGATTATCATGTAGATCTCTATTATCACATTTTTCCTCCACTGAATACAAACTACTAATCAGAGATGCACACTCAACTGAATATGTTGGCATATAATTATAAAATGTTGGAAATACTAAGAGGGGAGGGGGTGAATCAATATTTCCTTTTTTCAACAATTAGCTTTTATTTTTACATTTTATTATTTACCACAACAAATCAAGAATGGACTTGTATTTAAATCAATTATAAATATATAATTAACATAAATTACAAGGTTTTATAAATAAATAGTGAAAGACACCAATCCTTTTTAGAGAAACAAATCTAGGAGACACAAATCCCCTTCTTTAGGGAACCAACCCTAGGAAGCACGAACTCCCTTTTCTTTAGGGAACCAACCATAGGAAGCACCAACTCCCTGAATTTTAGGGCACCAACCCTATGAAGCACCAACTCCCTTGCCTTTAGGGAACCAACCTTAGGAATAACCAAATCCTTTCTATTTAGGGAACCAACCCCAGGAAGAACCAACTCCCTTAAATTACACTTACTTAGTAAAGGATATGAATCCTTCCATTCTCCTCCCTTCCACCCTCACATCATAAGAATTGCCATTTTTTTTCTTGGACTCTGCTTCTAATTTGATCTTCTGATCTAGACTATGGAGACACTTTCTTCTCACAATATTTCCTCATTTATATAATCTTCTAACTTGTGTGAGCTATGAAGTATTGTGTCCCTTTATTCGGACCATCTAACCTCTTCATTTTAAATTAACAATAATCTCTATTATTTATTCAAACATTATCATGAAGGATTTTAATTTAGTGAGAGTGTTTTTCATAAACCGGTCATAAATATGGATCGATTTCGCTTAACTCAATCCCATGCCTATTTATTTCATTCTCAATATTTCTTTATCATATGTAAGATTTATGATTATCATTTTAATCCATTCCAAGTGTTGGATTTAATTAAGATAAATAAGGACAAATTCTAGATCCTATCTGGTTCAACGTCCCTTCTTGACCGAGATAAAATTCTTACTCTGTGTAAAATTTCACACAGAAAACTCTTTGGGACCTCTATTTCATACGATCGCATGTGGCGACCAACCTCTAGTCCAAACGAGTTCTTGATCACTTATCAAGATCAACGGTCATGTTTTAATTTCATGATGAGATGGATTGTTCTCATTTAGTCTGGGATTTCATCGTTTCAGGACTTTGACCTTTGTGGTCTTCCAACCCTTCTAGACCAAATTTCACTGAAGTACGTATTATTTATTTACTCGCAGATTACATGGTTATGTCCTAATATGTGGTTGACTGGACGGTTCATGCAACCGCAACAAGACGTTTTGTTAATTTCCTTCTCATTATTCCCTTTTAGGATCTCGACCGTGAATCTTCCTTGTCGACAAATGGTCACATATTACTTCGGAGGTTCGACTATCCAGGACTCCAAGGTAGTTAAATCCCTCCCAAGTGTTTATCTACCAAATACATCATACATTTGTGGTGACCGCTTGCTTCCAAGTTTTTAGTAAACCTTACACTATCCTTCCATTTTGCTTGATCTAATTGTCAAGAATGATCCTAGAGTAGATCAATGGTTAGAATTACTTCATGATTTGTGCTTACTCTATATTTCCACTACTCTTGATCTAATGGTCATGATTAATATTGGAGAATCTTAGATCTATGACCGTTAGTTCATGACTTCTCCCTTCGGCGGTTTGGGTAGTTGTTGTTAGGAGGAACTGGATATCCCTGAAGGGCATACTCTTGGAGTGGCATGGATTGCTAACTTCACAACTGATGTGGCACTATCCGAGTGGCTACAATGTGTCACTTATATTTGTGACTTACACAAACCTAAAATTCCAACTGAACCTTGACACTTGTCATCATCTGATTTTTCCATGTGTCCTTGTTGATGTGGGCTATGATGACATGGGATCTTAGTGTGTGTACCAAGTGTCTTACTTCATGAATTTGGAACTCCATCCTTTGGGTGAACTTACATGTTCTAAACCCTTTTCCATTGAAGTGGTCAGTGTAGAAGTTGATCGTCTCCTTGTGATCTGATGATTCTCATGTTTTACTCTAGATGAATTGTTGACATGACTTCGGGGCTTCAAACTTCTGGTAATATTACCTATTCTTGTCTTCTTTACGCCAGATTGGTTAGCGTCAGAGTTGAATGTTTCTATGCAAAATTGATCTGACAACTATCATATTTCACTCTAGAACGTTTGTTGTGACTTCAATGCTTCTATGCTTCTATGAACTTTTGTTTGTTGTTAGCGTCGGAATTGAATGCTTCTATGAACATTTTTTATGACTTCAGGACTTCAATCATCAGGTACACTTACCCGTTCTAGTATCTTTTTATATGGAGTGGTCAACGTCGGAGTTGATTAGTTTAATCCTTGGCATGCTCTGAATAGATCAACGATTGATAGGATTTACCTTCTCTTCCTTTGATTCAACTGTTGACAGAATTTCATGACTTCGGGACTTTGGGGCTTCGGAGGTCTAGGTAATTCTTTCTCCAATTTTCATGGTCAACGATGAACTAGTCAACATGGAAGTTCTTACACTATCCTTCCACTTGGATTCATCCAACGAATTTGATCAATTCTATATCAATGGTCTAGATTCATTTCATCCTTCATGACTTTGGGTTTATTTTCTTTTTCCCACTTCCCAATTCTCGCGAAGTGAGATTTCCTGAAGAATAATCCTTGAGTAACTTGAATTCATCTAACGGTCCTTCTTTAACACGGAAATATTAACATGATCCAATGGTTGTCAGGAATTCATCTATTCGATATCCTTGACCCTTGGCCTTGCTTATCCTATCCTTCCACTTTACTCGATCCAATGGTCAGGATATTTCCCGAAGTGTTCCTTAGATCAGATGGTTAGTGTTTCTTTGTGAATTCGGGTTTCAAGAATTCTAGTTCAATTCGAACTCCTTTTCACCGAAGTGGTCAGCACCAAAGTTGACCAGTTCTACCTGTTGGAATACTAAGAGAGGGGGGGGTGAATCAATATTAACTTTTCTTAATAATTAACAATTAGTTTTTATATTTTATTGCTCACAACAATAAATCAACAATGAATTGTGTGAAAAATCAATTATACAAATATATTTAACATCAATTACAAGGTTTTATAAAGAATAGTGAAGGGAACCAATACTTTTTATATCACCAACTCTAGGAGACACAGATCCCCTTCTTTAGGGCACCAACCCTAGGAAGCCCCAAATCCCTCGTATTTAGGGCACCAACCCTAGGAAGCACCAACTCCCTTGTATTTAGGGAACAAACACTACGAAGCTCCAACTCCCTTATCTTTTACAATTTTCTTAGTAAGGATACAAATCCTTCCATGCTCCTCCATTCCATGCTCACTTCATAAGAACTAGAATTTATTCTTCTTGGACTCTTATTTTGTTTTTTTCTTCTTATCTGGATTCCAGAGACACTTTCTTGTCACCACTCTTTCTCATTTATATACTCTTCCAAGTGGTGTGATCTATGAAACATTGTGTCCCTTTCTTTGGACCATCTCACCTATTCATGAACAATAATCTCGTTTGATTTTCTTTATTCAAATATTGTCACAAAGCCTTTTCAATTTAATGAAAATTCTTCTCATTAATTGATCACAGGTATGGATCAATTTCATTTAACTTAATTTAATGTCTCTGTAAATATTGCAGAAATCAAATTCTATAGAGGTGCTTTCTTCAAACCATTTACATATGATCATAGGTGCAAGACCACGGGCTTATTAATTTAAGTGCTACCTTGTCTTTCTCCCTTTATTTCTTTATTCCATATGACCGCAGGTGGTGACCAAGCGCTAAGCCAAGAGATTTCTTGATCACTTATAAAAATGAACTATCACGTTTTAATGTCACGATGAGATGGACGATTCACATTTACTTCAGAACTTCTGTTATTCGTGGTTCCTGAATTCTTGAGTAGAAATTCATCCATAGTGATTACCTACCGAATAAGTCATAAAGCGGTGGTGACCGCTTCCTGTCGGTTAATGCCTCCACATACACTATCCTTCCACTACGCTTGATCATCAGTTGAGAATGCTCCTGATGTAGATCAATGGTTAGCGTTGACTTCGATCTTCAGGGCTTCGAGTGATTTCTCCTTCACAGTCTTTGAATCTTCCAGAGTTCATTTCATCGAAGTAGATCAAACGATTGGATTTTATTTGCACGATGAACAGTTCTCATTCATTTCAGAACTTTGAGTAGTTTTTGGTGGTGAAGCTCCTGAAGTACAAACTCCCAAAGTGACGTAACTTGCTAATGCCACTTGTTGATGTGGTACTAACTGAGTGGTTGCCACATGTCACTTAGATTTGTGACTTACGCATACCTAAAATTCCAATTGTACTTTGACACTTGTCATCATATGATTGTGCCACGTGTCCTTGCTGATGTAGTCTTGTTGAAGTGGATATCCTCATGTGGCACATGTTATTCTCATGGCTCTAACGGTTTTCCTAAATCTTGAAATGTATCTCATATCGATGGCTGAGAGTGACTTCAGAACTTTGTCCTTCAAGTGAACTCATATGTTCTGAATCCTTTTTCGCCGAAGTGGTCAGCGTCGAAGTTGAACACTATTTTGATCTAATGACCATCATGTATTGTCCATATCTAATGGTCCTCATTCACTTCGGGACTTTGGGGCTCCAACCTTCATCTTTTATTATCCTATCCTTCTACTTTCCTTGATCCGGTGGTTGAGAATGTTCTCGGAGAAGATGAACGATCATGGATGATTGTGGGGTCCTCAACTAGAATGACGTTTAAAACTATCATTGAGTTCTGCAATGGAAACTGCTCATTTGGTAGTGGAACTGATGCCAACCGTACATCTATTGGTGGGTGACCATCGACGGTTGGTGTGGATTGTGGAACCGTAACTTGCGTGTGGTTTATCCTATTGCCCAAACTCCACAATTGAATTTTTTTGATTGTTGGTGGATCAACCATAGTCATCGATCTTTGAATTGATGAGATCTAATGGTCTAGACTAATTGTGGGACTGGAAATAATGTGTTCGTTAATTCTCCCTTTGCGCTCTGCAATCAATCCCTTCCCTTGATCTGATGCTTTTGTATCCAACATTCATGACTTGATCTGATCATTGACTAGTCCTCCAACGATCCTTCTCTTGTAATCTGACGGTCTAGACTAATTGCGGGATTAGAATTAACATGTTGTTTAATTATCCCTTTGTGCTCTACAACCAATCCCTACCCTTGATATGGTGCTTGTGTATGCAATGGTCACAACTTGATCTGATTGTTTTTCTGCAATGCCCTTTCCCTTATGAGATTCATGTGTGTCATCTCTTCTGAGCTTCTGATCTTCAGTTGCTAAGCCTCCTAAGCTCTTAATTTGTTAGTCCTTCTGTACATGGATTTTCTTCTCTTCGTTCATACCAACTAATCATTATAACATATTGACATCGAATGTTAACATCAATGACAATATGTCCAAAAATATCCCCCTTTGTCATTGAGGGAAACACTCTAACTTCATACACAAAATCCCCCTTTGATGATGTTTTTCTCTATGAAGTTTCTCTCCCCCTTTCAAATCAATGGAAAAGGGTTTCTCCCCCTATGATTAATCTCTATCTATCTATATGTTGCTGACTAGAATCTGAACTCGAGTAAATACCCATGTCAACTCTACAGGATTCCATGTATACCACTATATACATCCTATTGTTTTTACCGCGAATATTGTTGTTCTACTGGAACACTAAGAAACTAAAGATTATATTTTTCAAATCACCTTTCGACCTGTCCATTGCTTCTCATCAATATCTAACCAGATGTATCCATATTTATCCAAGAGACTTTATATTTTTCTTTCCACGTGACTTATATTGCTGATAGAATGTAATCTATTCAACTAGAATTGATCTAGTTATCCAACCAACTCAGGCATGCATCGACCAACCAATATATCTTTCAAATTTTCTCTGTCACAACCACGGTCTCTAAAATTTTAGTTTCCAGTATTTTCATTTTTAGAATTGTACTCAACCTATCTTCATCATCACCTCACTAGTGCAGAATATTCCATTCATTCCATTTCTTGCTCACATAGTAACTTGTATTTAGGGTTTGTCCACTTATAACCATTCTAAGACCAATACATAACCTGCATTGTTACTGGATAGATAAAGACCTTCAATAAACTATGTCAAATCCTACATAGAGTTATACCATCAAACTATGATTCTTTCGATGATCCTATTACATTTTATGTGCTTTAATGCTCATAGTAGCATCAACATGAATGATTTTAAGTTTTCCTTAATTTCTCCTTCCCTTATTTGTTTTTAATTTTTCTTTGAAAAGGAGTTTCAGTGGACCATTAAAATAGGATTGAAAAATTTCTGAGATAATCATCACTCAATTCTTTTGGTTGTTCTATTGTTGAAGATTCATCATCAACGTCACTATTATGTGCACCARAAGCTTCTTTATCCTTGTTTTGAGAATATTCCTATATTAATTTCCATTTGTTGGGTAATGGATAATCTTCTTGTATGACATTATCAAGTTTTGGAGTTGTGTCAGATTTTTCTTTAGGAGTTTTCATGTCTTGAGTTTGATCTACTTTATATGCATAGATTTGATTATTATATTCCTTATTAGAAGTCTTACCCACCAATCTCCTATTATTAACTTCATCAATTTCAAGAGCAATATTTTCATCATCTTTCTTGTTTGGTACTTCATATTTTATTTTCCATGTCTTCTTATTATGTTTGTTAGGCTTTCCTATTTTTAGGGATTGCATTGGTAATCTACATTCTCTGGTTTTATGACCATAGTTGTTGCAAATTTTACATTCAATATTGAAGTTTTGCAAAGGAGTAAATGAGTTGTATTTTCTCTTCTCTGTATTGTACCTATTGTTCTTATATCTTTGGACATTTTTGTTATTGTATTGTCCATAATCTTTGCAGTGTACTTCCTTATGTCCAAAATTATTGCAAGAGTAACAATATCCAATGAATAGATATTTATTAGGGGGATTCCTTTTGGTGATTGCATTCTTCCTATCATTTTTTACTTTAGTAGGGAATGTTGATTTCTTCTTATGTGGAACAGTGTTCAATGGTATCGTATTTTCCTTATTATCTTCTCTTCTTGAGGATCCCTTTAGAGCATCTGCATAACTAATTGGTCTTTTGAGAGATGCTTGTGATGTAGAAGTTGAGTCTTGGGTGTATCCCAAACCAGTCTTGTTGTTTGGTGACCATTGAATACTGATAATTTCATCCAAGATATTTGAACTATTTCCAAATTTTTATCTTTTATTTTCTTTCTCAAGTTCACTTTTTAGCATCTTAATCTCACCTTCTAGTTTTGCACATGCTTGTTTTTATCACTAAGTTGTTTTAAAATGAATTCTTCAATTTTATTAGCTTCCAGGAGCTGGGACTTCAAATCAATAATGGTCTATTCTGACTCCTTGAGGGTTTTGGAAACTTTCCTCTATCTTGATTTAGTATCTTCTTTAATCTCTAGAAGTTCTCTTCTTAGTACCCTGTTTAGTTTTTTAGTTTTTCCTAGTTCTTCAATTACACTAAGGATTTATTCTTCGAAGTTCCCTTCTTTTTCATCTTTTGAATGTTTATCATATTGAGTTTTCATTCCCATAAACAGAAGCTTTGAATATTCATATTCACTCATGTATGAAGAGTTGATATCGTGTTTAGAGTAGAAGTTTTTCTTTTTCTTATAAAATTTATTCTTGTATTGGTTTTCCTGGTTGTGAACTTCTTCATCATTTTCCACCTGTATGGGATATGGACATTTGTTAGAAAATTTCCAATTATGCCACAGTTGAAACATTTGAAAGGTAACTTTCCTTTATATTTTCCAAATCCTTTCTGGAGTTTCTTTATAAAGTTGGCCTCTTCTACATCTGATATATATGATACCTTATCATTGGTATTTTTCTCCTACCTCATCTTTGTCTTAGATGTTGATCCGGATTATTTTCGGCATGAAATGAGAGCGGAGATATAAAACAAAAATATACAGAGATATTGAAAGAGAAACAATAATATTACAAAGATATATAAAAAATATAACCAGGGCCAAAGATATATAGTAATACACAATTTCTATTAATGTGCCAAATGTACATAACTATAAAAATGCAGAGTGAAAGACTTGCTAGAATGGTGTCATATTATCTCTAAGAAGAGATGTGACAAATACTCTCATTCACAAGAACATAAGACTACAATGAGGCTCCAAAAGAATTTTTAACATAAGTAAAATCCAAAACCCAAACCCTGGAAGATGAAAAGCCAAAAGGTTTGCAAGCCTCGATGGGGGTAGTTGATACGTCAACTTCTAGAGGTCACAAAGTTTCCATACGATCTCTATTTGGGGTGATCAATACACCATTGGAAAGGTCTAACCGAGAAGAACAATTTTTTACTAGTTTTGGTTAGTGCCTTTCATAATAATTTGGGCCCCAAATCCCCAAAAAAACATCGTTTAGGGACTCAAAATGACCTCAGAATTTTGGAACCCAAAAAACTGACAAAAAAATGGCAAGATGGAAAAAAAAAATTCAAGCCTGTGGAATAGGTGGTGGCCATTGATATCCACCTAGATCAGATGATTTAAAGGTTGTTTCATCTTTTGCGAATTTATCATTCCATGTTCTCATTTCATATATTGTAAAAATTCCATGAAGTTGATCAACTGTGACTGTGTTTAGATCAGATCTATCTTCAATTGTAGAAATATTTGCATCATATCTCATAGGTAATGACTTTAGTATTCTTTTCACAATAGCTTTATTTCTAATTTCTTCTCCTCCCGCTCTGATTGAGTTAACCACTTCATCTACCCTATGAAAGTACTCAGCAATATTTTCTTCTTCTTTCATTTTCAAATTTTCAAACTAACTTCTATAGGTCTGTAGTTTGGCTTCCTTGACTTTCTCATCTCCTTCATATACAACCTCCAACTTGTCCCATATTTATTTGGTTGATTTACAATGCATAACCTTCACACATATAGAATAAGTCAACCCTCGTAGAATTCCATTAACTACTCTTGAGTTTTCATTACAGATTGATCCAGGTCGATATCAATGGCCACCCACCTTTTTCGACTGTCTTAAAACAGTTTTCTGGAAAATTTGGCAATTTACTATTTTTAGTAGTTTTTAACTTTCGAGGCCATTTTGAAGGCCCAAATGAAGGTTTTTAGAGATATAGGTTCTCAATGATATACTAAGGCATGATTGAGCCCCCAAAATGAATCTTCTTGATGGTACCTTTCCAACGAGCTATCATAAGCCTAAAACGAAGATCGTATGCAAAAGTTACGACCCCGGGAAGTTGATGCACCAACTTACCCAAATGGGGCCCACATGACTTTTGGCGCTTCATATCCTAGGGTTAGGTTTTAGGATGTATAGGGTTTTGGGAATTTCAATTTATTGTAAAAATACCTTCAGAGCCTCATTGTAATCATCTTCTTCCGAATGCGAGTAGCCGTCACATCTCTTCTCAGAGATAAGCTGCCACCATTTTAGCGAGTCTTTCACTCTGTATTTTTAGAGTCTCTGTACATTTATTTCATTAATATAAATCGTGTATTACTGTATATCTTTGTTTATGGTTGCATCTCAGATACATTTTTGTTATATTATTGAATATATGTGATATCTCTGTGCATTTCTTTATTATATCTCCGCTCTCATTTCATGCAGAAAATAAATCTGGATCAGTGGTATCAGAGCATGATGTTCTTGATCATCTTTTCAGTGCATGTCCCTGACAAGGTCCAAGTATATAAATTTGGGTCTCGAGCTTGTATCTCTTGAGGAAAATCACTCTCGCACACCCAAGAAACCCTCAATGGTGGAAGAAACGAAAAATGATAGAGCAGATGATCTTATAAGTCTGTTACTTGAGCAAGCTCTCACATGATAGAGGGACGAAATTATGGAGAATTTTTCCCACATCCTTCTGTTAGTAACAATTGTGGTATCGGGATTTTAAAGGGTAAGAGGGCCGAGACCTTTCGAGTCTCGAAAGACCGATGGGATCCTAGCCATTGATCTTGGCAGGACACGCGTCAGACATTAGAAGGAGAGTCGGGATTTCAGTCCATCGGAGGATCAGAGTTTCTGGAGGCAGGGAACTCTTACATAAGTGAATCGCGATACGCGATTTCCCGACCGAATCAGAGCCGTCCGTCAGCCGTGGCACGTGGCGAGAGATCCTGCAGGATCGGGGATCGGGGATATGAAAGTCCCGTGCGCCTGATAGTAGGAATCGCGATATCCCGATACCTGATCTCCCGACGTTGCTACGAATCATAGTGGAGGACAGGTGGCAAGCTTTCGAGTTGGGGAAGGCGCCGTTGACATGTCATGACCATAAGCCATCGGGGAATCGTGAATCCGGAGGACGTGTGAACATTGACCTCGCAAACCCCGAAACTCTGATGGAAGGTTATACGGCCGCGGGCATGTGGTAATGGTCATTTGGACCGGGGTATAGTTAGGGGGCTAGCATGCAAGGAGCCATCGGCAATCGGAGAATCACGACTCCCGGGCACCTGTGCATCGAGGCATCAAAAACACCGAAGCCCCGACAGAGGTTCGGCTCAGGTCACATAAGAGGTGGTAGAATGGATGATAATATAGCAAGGAGGGCTAGCCCATGCATGCGCTCATCGGAGGATCAGTGATCGGGAATTCAGGAGTCAAGAACTCTTGACAGCAGGAATCGCGAAATCCCGATCCCCGATACAGAGTCAGGGACAACCATGGTCAGGTGCTAAAGGCCGTGAAGAGATTGGAAAGGACCTGTGGATCG
>SNQJ01S0015086.1:58981-78739 GCA_010110895.2 Picea sitchensis | reverse complement strand
CTCCAATATGGGTATGACTGTTAATACTAATAAGACTAAGGTCATGATTATTAAATCCAATAAGATCCCTTATGATACCTTTTTATATGACAACAACAACTTGGAGGAAGTGACTTCATACAAATATCTTGGAATTGATATTCTCCAGAAGCTCAATTGGAATTTTAGCATTGAGAAAATGATTATTCGAGGATGGAAAGTTTATTATGGGCTTGAAAACAAGTGTAAATCAACTGATCTTTAGAGTTGGGATACGAAGAAACTCCTCTTTGAGACTCTTGTTACACTTGTTATTATTTATGGATGTGAAGTCTGGCGTTGTAGTATCTCTCGTGAATACTGGAGAAATATAGAGCAAATACAAAAGAATTTTCTAACCTATAATCTAAAAATTAAAGGAAATACGCCCTATCCCATCCTCCTCTTAGAAACAAGCCTTTCACCCATTGAGAGCATGGCTATGACTAGATACCTAATCTATAAGAACAAGTTAAACAACATGGAAGACAAGAGACTACCTAAAATTGCTTCAAAATCAAGTCATAACCACCATCGACTTAAGCGAGGATGGCATAAAGATGCTTGGTCTTGGCTAAACTATTGGGGAATCATGGAAGAAACCATTTTGTAGAATAAAGATACTATTAAAAAAAATGTCAAATCAAAATTTAAGGAAAAAATTTGGTGTGATAAAGAGTTAGAGGAAAAAAGAAAATTAAGGTATTATAAAGATATAATCAACCCTAATCTAGAAGATCAAAAATATCTATCTGTTTTTCCAAGTGTAAAGAAAAAAATAAGCATTGCTAAGATAAGAACAAATTCTCACGAGCTCCATAGTGAAACTGGGCATTGGTTAATTCCTAAAACGCCATGGGATGAAAGAGTGTGCCACATTTGTGACACTAAGAAGGCTGAAGATGAAAAACACTCTCTTAGATTGTCCATCCTATACCCATATTAGATCTCATTTTCGAAATATTTATCACACTACCAACCTTCCTAACCTCTTAACTCAACAAAAGTATGGTGATCTTGGAAATCTTCTCTTAATGATTTTTTAGCACAGAAACAAAATTCTAAAGAATCACAAGTAATCACTTACCCTCTTAAGGTCCGATAGACCAATTCAGTCTTAGTGGATGTTAATCATCATCATCATCATCATCATCATCATCAATATGTTTTCTTGAAATGTTTTATGTTGACTTTCTGAAGGTTGTATAGAGGAATTGGATATTTGTTTAAAATAAATTTGGTTGTTATGATTATGTTTCTTTATCAAGAAATTTGAATTTAAGATAATAAAAGGGAATTATAATTTATATATGTTTGAATGTCATATTAGAGGTGGGAACTCAATAGTAAATTATTAGAGTTGAATATTAACCCAACTCCCATATAGTTTATCATGTGAAAAGTAAAGAGAATGCATTCTCGATGGGTGATGTGAGGTCAAATTCATATCCATGGTCATAAAAAGAATTGTTTCACATATTAAATACCATTGAACAATTACCAAGCCTGAAAAGGAAACTAAGACTACACATGAGTAAATCTCATAATTGGTTTGAATGCAATCTTCGAATTGAAAACAAGTTACATTGTCTTGCGAGAAGGGAAATGATCGTAACATAGAATTATTTAATAGTTAATAAGCTTATTTCATGAATCTAGAACTCTAACATGGCATTTTAATTAAAATTATGTAAATCATAAGGTCTTAACTGACACCTTTTATGGTGTTTAAGAGTTTGTGACAAAGCATTTAACAAATATAGTAACCTTAATGTGAGCTTGGTTGGTGTGTAAAATGATGTCTGACACTTAGAGGTCATCCTCCACTTCGTGAGTAGTGGGCAGATAGGATTGAGCCTAGTTTCAAGTGAAATCGTAGCTACAAATATGGAATTGTATGATTCATAAAGGAAATTATATGAATGGATGACAAGACCTATTTATAATTACCTAAAGCGATCAATTTAAACATTCCTAAGAGTGGAGAATGTATCATTATTGCAAGAAAGGAAATGAAAACGTAGGGTGTTGACCCTAACGTAGGGTGTTGACCCATGATTGCAAGAAAGGAAATGATTGGAGAATGTATCATAGTTGCACAATATTTATTGATATAGGGTGTTGACCCTAACTATACGAGGAGGGGTAGAGGTATTTCCCATCGTTTATCCTCTAAAACCTAGAGCCGTGGAAGGGTTGTGTGAATTCAGGCTCCTCTATACGTGTGACGATGACTGTTAGTTTCTTGTTGGGGAAGCTTCGTCGATTTGTATGACACTTCCACTTACGAGTTCTATTTTGAGTGAGGTCAATATAGTTTATTCTCTAGCTTATTCTAGTAGAGGAAATGATAGGATGGAAGATGGAAGTAGGTTATGAAGGGAGGATGCTTTGATGTTAGTTGATAATACTGGTTGGGGATTAGATATGTCATTATTTTTTACTCACTTGGTTCATGCCATGTTTAAAACCATCTTTTGATTCCCTTTTGATATTTTGAGTGTGATAACGAGTTATTGATGAATTACTGTTATTTTGTTCATTGAGATTATTAAATAGTGCATTTAATTGATCTGTTGTTATATGTGCCTTGACGTGATCATATTGAAACTATGCACTAGAGGCAATTGTTGTTTACCTTTAGTACATTTTTAAGCTCTGTGTCCACTAGCTAAGCACACATACCCTACACATGTACACTAGTACAATTAATTACTATATTAAGTATTAAACTAGATTATTAAGTATTTAATTGAATTGTTTAACGACTATGTAAATATTATTTCATACAAAAATATCTATTAGTATTAAAGAACTTCTTTGACTTGATTGATGGTTGGCATGATGAATTAAATGAGTACGGTGGATTATCGTGTTCATTTTGGGAAAAATTATCAAACTACATTTATAAACTAGTTTGATAAGAAAGACTTTGCATTTTACTTATTGTTATTTATGCAAGTCATTTATATTTTAGTTTTATTTTAACTTTTCCCAAAAATCTAGATAACGGAGATTGATGGCTATTAATGAGGGTGGTTGAGGAGACTTGGGGAAAGGGGTATGGGAACTTGATAAATATGAGAGGAGGTGGAGAGGTTCAATAATTCTTGGAGGATGTATTTCTTGTGATAGCTTTCTTAGAGCATATGTGCATTGTTGTTCTTCGAGTCACATGAATGGAGAGCCAAGGAAATGAAAGGTTTCTTGGAGCTAGGAAGCTGGATGGGATGTTAGTTGGCTAGGAGGATTCCATTGTTTCACTATGTACAAGTGGGAAAAGAAGAAATTCTTGGAAGCATATTCAATTGGACTACATCACAACTGGTCATGTTCAACAAACCAAGGAGGAGGTGTTTTCTTAGCATGTATTAGCTATTTTTCTACTATTCTATTTATATTCCATTTAAAGAGTACAATTTTGTTCCATTAGTTATTTTAATTCATGTGTGTATCAATTAGAATTTTTTTATTTCAAAACATATTATATAGAGGTGCTACACCAAGCTTATTCGCATGCCACAATCAAATTTCAAGTTTGTTGTTGCAGGAACCTATGGCTATATTTCTCTTGGGATTGTAGCTCATCAACAAAGAAACTATAAGGCAGAGCCTTGGCATGTCGATCCTACCATCCTATGGTGCTAACATATTCTTCTTTGGGATGAGGACAACTCAAGTAGTATATGTACATATTATTTAGTGATTCCATGCATCAAAAACCTTGGTAGAGTTTGATAGGGCTCTATTATATGATTGTGGATTGTGAAATTGTTTTTAAATCTACAAGTGGTAAATTTTCTATTGCTCCTCTTGCAACAAAGAGAGAAAATAAATCATATTCTAATGTGAAGAGGTCAATACTTAAAAAAAAAAAAAAATTTTAGATATATCCATTTCAGAGTGGTGAAAAACAAACTTAGAGGTGTGAAAACCAACTATATACCCTAAAATAACCACAAACTTTGAAAATCAATATCCTATCATAAAACTCAAGAACTACAATGAAGATAAAGGAGATGAAATCTAAAAATACAAACGTTAAGGGTATCTATGTATTTTTATATCAAAAACACTACATAAATTGAATATAAATGCTTCCGAGAAACACATTGAGCACCCATATCTCGAATGAATGGATTAAGAACATGCACTTATCAAAATAATATTTTGAAGTGATAAATATTTATGAAGCATGAGATCCATTTCTACCATGGGACATAATGAAAGGTCACAACTACAACGAATCATGCTTGTATCGCCAGGGTATCACATAAAAAGAGGTATCTAGGTCCTTTGCACGCTTATATTCAACCCCTATACTAGACACTAGAACTATTCCACCAAATTCAAAATAACTTGGGATCTTCATACACTCATTTCCCCTCTCTTTTTGGTTTCAGGTCAAATCGAACATGTAGCACCTTGTCTCCCAAATATATGTAGAAATGATTTTTAGCTTCTCACTCAATTTGAATGGTTTAAGGTATTGAAGATTCTTTGTATCCTTTAAAGTGCAATGAGAGAAAACCATTTCATACGTGGACATGCATGTCCACACAAGTCACTTTTTATCAGATAAGGTGGATACTCACACTATTCTCCTCGGGCACTAAGAAGGGAACTATATCCTGAAAAGGTCGAGTGCTTGTTGCGTGATATCAAATTTCATTTCAAGGATGCCTATATCATAACTTTTATGTGAGGCGAATATTTAGCATAGGTATACTCTAAATCTTATGCACTTTTGCTACAAATACAACTTCTAGAATAGTGATTGAATGTGTTTTCAATAACCTTACAAAACAAAAATTCCAGCTAAATGGAAAGTCTCTTTGATGTTGAATGTTTACCTTGGTACTATTATCATCTTTTTACCAAATATTTTCATATCTGCCCACCGATGACAAATGGTCAAAATAATTGCAATCCTAGTTAGTATTATGCCTTTAAAAGTCTCTTTATGGATTAATCTTTCAAGATACTTTCTAATTTGGTAAATTAATTCTATTGTATCATTTGTATACCTTATAAATCCAATTATATATCTTTCACTCTAATAAATAATATAGTGTGATATTTTTATCCCGACATAATATTTGCACATGCAATCATAGAGGGTTCATAAACTTCGAGGTTTGTAACCTAGCTCAGATACCATATGTAATGGTTCATCTAGCCATTTTAACTCTAATAGATGAAATAAATAAAGTAGATACATAAATTTATAGATATAATTTGATAAAATCAAATAAATTATTTCACTAATTGCATAATTCACATGACATAAAAGTGTTGAGGAGCTCATCTGAGAGTGAAAAACACAATTACCTACAACATCATTGACAGTATAACTAAAGAGATATGAACTTGGATCCTACTGAACCCAATAGAGTGTTGGGGATGAATTTCCTCCCAACCAAAACCTCAGTCATGACTCATGATAACTGAGAGCCCCCAAGCCCTCAATCAACTACCTATGTTAGCTTCCAAGCTTTTTCCTCCAATGTTCCCAAACAAAAGATGCCAAACTTTCTTCTCCACCTTCATTGTGTAAAATTGTTCGTACCCATTCATGCAAGAAGTTCCATGCATAAGTTAAAGTTATCATTAAATAATTGATCACGATTTTTTTATCCTTTTCTTAGTTTAGCTTTCTGTAAATTTATCTTTTCTTATTTTCCCCTTTTATTCTATGAATAAAGGAACTCCTTTTATTTATTTACTTTTTATTTCATTTACTTTACATTTTTATACCATTTAAATATTTGTTTATTTATTATTATTATTATTATTAGTTGTAGTAGTATGTTTGTTTTAACAAATTGCTCCCTTATTTAAAAGGTTCTACCCTTGATGTTATTTTGTTTTGTAACAATTCCCTATGTTAAAATCAAATCAATGCCTTATATTAAACTAGTTTGATACCGTTACCCTCATACATGTTCCTAAATGTCACAATAACTATGAAGATAATGTTGAAAATAAGATACTGGATCAACACATGACATATTGACACAAATATGAAAGAAATGTAGCACCACTTGATGTTAATAATTGGGCAAAAGAAACCACTAAATGGGACCTCTAAATAAAGAACTTTGGATTGTTCTCGTCAAGTCAGTAACTATGTTATTAGTTTGTGTCTTACATTTATCTTTCTCATTCTTATTTAAATAGTTTTCAATACCTCTTGTCACGTCACCTTTATTGATAGTACAAATTGTTCGACACATAATCTAGCCTTGGTTGTGTGGGATATTTACTTACCATATATGACAGACATTGCTCCATTCCATTGGTGTCTACTTGTGCCTTGCAACTAGAAATCAAGATGAATATCTTACAGTGACCAAATTACTTGCTAACATAATTTTCCTCTAACATCCACCATCTTCAAGTCCTTCTTTATTAATCTACATAGTTTGTTGCTTAGTTGTACATCTTCTGTAATGTCCATGAACTTCCACTTTGAAGGAAATATCTATAGGTTAGAATTATATATCACGATTTTGATACCATTACCTTCATATATGTTCCTATAAGTCATAATGACTATGAAGATCGTGTAGAAATTCAAATACTAGATTAGCACATGACATATTGACATGAACATGAAAGAAATACACACACACATATATATAACAAATTTCTCACATAAAACATGTATGTTTAAAATCATATACATGGTAATATATAAACAATGAGGACACAACACTTGCTAACCAAAATAAAAATAACTAGCTTCTATGGTGAGTGTGACACTCAAAATTGGTCCTCCAAGTTACTTGAATGGAGTTGATCCATTATCATTCCTTATTCCATTAAGGAGAACTTTTTATAACCTAATTTACCATTAAAATAACTTTATTTGCAAATATATTCCTAAAAGTGGCTCTAAAAACTATGAAAGTGCAATTATCAAGATATATATTGAACCATAGACATATAGGGACATGATCTTTCTAACAAAATCCATTTGTCTGAACCTTACCAAGAACCTTTCATTGATATTCCTTCGTTGATACTAACACTATTCTCCTCGGGCACTAAGAAGGGAACTATCGCTTGAAAAAGTCGAGTGCTTGTTGCTTGATATCAAATTTCATTTCAAGGATGCCTATATCATGACTTTTATGTGAGTCGAATATTTAGCATAGGAATACTCTAAATCTTATGCACTTTTGCTACAAATACAACTTCTAGAACGATGATTGAATGTGTTTTTAATAACCTTACAAAACAAAAATTCCAGCTAAATGGAAAGTCTCTTTGATGTTGAATGTTTACCTTGGTACTATTATCATATTTTTACCAAATATTTTCATATCTCCCCACCGATGACAAATGGTCAAAATAAATGCAATCCTAGTTAGGATTATGCCTTTAAAAGTCTCCTTATGGATTAATCTTTCAAGATACTTTCTAATTTGGTAAATTAATTCTATTGTGTCATTTGTATACCTTATAAATCCAATTATATATCTTTCACTCTAATAAATAATATAGTGTGATATTTTTATCCAGACATAATGTTTGCACATGCAATCATAGAGGGTTCATAGACCTCGAGGTTTGTAACCTAGCTTGGATACTATATGTAATGGTTCATCTAGCCATTTTAACTCTAATACATGAAATAAATAAAGTAGATACATAAATTTATAGATATAAGTTAATAAAATCAAATAAATTATTTCACTAATTGCATAATTCACATGACATAAAAGTGTTGAGGAGTTCATCTGAGAGTGAAAAACACAATTACCTACAACATCAGTGATAGTATAACTGAAGAGATATGAACTTGGATCCTACTGACCCCAATAGAGTATTGGGGATGAATTTCCTCCCAACCAAACCCTCAGTTATGACTCATGATAACTGAGAGCCCCCAAGCCCTCAATCAACTACCTATGTTAGCTTCCAAGCCTTTTCCTCCAATGTTCCCAAACAAAAGATGCCAAACTTTCTTCTCCACCTTCATTGTGTAAAATTGTTCGTACCCATTCATGCAAGAAGTTCCATGCATAAGTTAAAGTTGTCATTAAATAATTGATCATGAATTTTTTAGCCTTTTCTTAATTTAGCTTTCCGTAAATTTATCTTTTCCTATTTTCCCTTTTATTCTATTAATAAAGGAACTCCTTTTATTTATTTACTTTTTATTTCTTTTACTTTACATTTTTGTACCATTTAAATATTTGTTTATTTATTTATTTTATTATTATTATTATCATTATTATTAGTTGTAGTAGTATGTTTGTTTTAACAAAGTGCTCCCTTATTTAAAAGGTGCTACCATTGATGTTATTTTGTTTTGGAACAATTCCCTATGTTAAAATCAAATCAATGCCTTATATTAAACTAGTTTGATACCGTTACCCTCATACATGTTCCTAAATGTCACAATATCTATGAAGATAATGTTGAAAATAAGATATTGGATCAACACATGGCATATTGACACAAACATGAAAGAAATGTAGCACCACTTGATGTTAATAACTAGGCAAAAGAAACCACTAAATGGAACCTCTAAATAAAGAACTTTGGATTGTTCTCGTCAAGGCAGTAACTATGTTATTAGTTTGTGTCTTAGATTTATCTTTCTCATTCGTATTTAGATGGTTTTCAATACCTCTTGTCATGTCACCTTTATTGATAGCACAAATTGTTGGACACAGAATCTAGCCTTGGCTGTGTGGGATATTTACTCACCATATATGATAGACGTTGCTCCATTCCATTGGTGTCTACTTGAGCCTTGCAACTAGAAATCAATATGAATATCTTATAGTTACCAAATTACTTGCTAGCATAATTTTCCTATAACATCCACCATCTTCAAGTCCTTCTTTATTAATCTACATAGTTTGTTTCTCAGTTGTATATCTTCTGTAATGTCCATGAACTTCCACTTTGAAGGAAATATCTATAGGTTAGAATTATATCTCACGATTTTGATACCATTAACTTCATACATGTTCCTATAAGTCATAATGACTATGAAGATCGTGCAGAAATTCAAATACTAGATTAGCACATGAGATATTGACAGGAACATGAAAGAAAAATACACACACACACACAGATATATATATATATATATAGATAGATATATTCGAAACAATTTTTTCACATAAAACATGTATGTCTGAAATCATATACATGGTAATATATAAACAATGGGGGAACCACACTTGCTAACTAAAATAAAAATAACTAGCTTCTATGGTGAGTGTTACACTCAAAATTGTTCCTCCAAGTTATTTGAGTGGAGTTGATCCATTATCATTAGTTATTCCATTAAGGAGAACTTTTTATAGCCTGATTTACCGTTAAAATAACTTTATTTGCAAATATATTCCTAAAAGTGGCTCTAAAAACTATGAAAGTGAAATTATCAAGCTAGATATTTAACCATAGACTTATAGGGACATGATCTTTCTAACAAAATCCATTTGTCTCAACCTCACCAAGAACCTTTCATTGATATTCCTTCCTTGATTGGTCTTGGGTGTCACTACCCCAAGGTTGATTTTCAAAAGGCTCTATTCGAATCTTTATTGAGTGTAGAATCAAGAATTTAATCACCTTGAGTTGCTATACTTTGGAAGAGTGTGCTTGCATGTTGATACTCTTTAGGAACATTTTACTGGAGTGTTAATGGATTATGCACCTAGTTGTCCTTAAGAATTTGATTTGAGTGAACTTTTCATGTGTTACATTTAGTTTCTATTTTGTCAATGTGGACAATGAGCGACTCCATCAATATGGGAGGAACCAATGTCTTTCCCTTGAGTTCACGAAACCTCCTTTAATAAGGCATATATTTTCGATCCTAGATAACCTTTTTGATGGTTATGAGGACAAAGTGAAAACTACTTGGAATAACCTAATTGAATTAGTACATGTTGTTGAGGACTCTTTGATTTAATTTTAGGTGAGAATATTTCTCCACCAAAGGTAGAGGTCAGTGACAATTCTCCCTTGACTAATTTTCATCTTCCTTTGACTAATTACCAATATATACTAGTTGCACAAGTGGGTGTATTTCCACCAAAAAATCTATATGTTTCATTGTCAAATTTGTTACATACTCAATTTGTGATGGCACATGTTATTGGATCATTGTGTATCGAAGGTTCCAATCCCACTAGTCCTATTATTACCATTGGGGGCATGAGTGTCTCTATTGTTACATTGATTATTGCGGGCAATATTTTTCACAAGATTTGTCAAAGTGTTGCAAATTCTCTTTTTGGGATGTCATTTTCATAGGGGCTTCACCTTGTGGACCAATATTTTATCATGTTCATTCATAAAGGGGCTTTTTAATTGTGAAAAATAAAGTCAATATATTGTAAGTATTGGGGGGGGGATGTGAGGTCAAAAGGGGTTTATAGGTATTGTGGGGTATAAAAAGGCTATCTAGTAAAAATAAGGGTTCTTTTATTGGAAATATGTATTGAGAGGGGGGTTCAAAAAAAGGAATTTGGGAAGTATTTATCAATACCTAGTGAAATTAGGGGTATTCTTTAATTTCCCATGAACGTAAGTGCTATGTCATAAGTTCATTGAGTGAAGACCCCATGGTCATTTAGAAGTATGAATATATTTTCATTAGGTTTCCCTAGTGTTGGACAATCATTTGGGAGAACTGTTACTCATAGTTTTTGGTTTACTTTAAGGGGTAACAATCATTTTGGATTTGATCTATCCCAATATCTAGATTTTCTCCTAGATCTATATTTGCATCTAGAAGCACATTTAATCTTGATTCTAGAATTCCTACTGGAACTACTGTCATTCCTAATATGTAATTTCCTTTTGGTGGAAGGTTTTTGTGTAGAAATACATATCAAATACACTATACCTATCCCTAGTAGTAGAAATGAAACCAAGGGAAGTTATCCAAGTGGTAATGTGGCATATGGTGGGATGCTAAGTTTTCCATTTAGAAACCCTAATTCTATTTCCATGACTCCATTTCCATTCTTGGTTATTCTAAACTTGCTTGATATATCTCATCTTATGAATGACCTGATTAGATATGATCTATTATGTCATACTATCCTGACTAAGTTTACCCTAGATATATCAAAATTTTAGGTTAATCCTAGAGAGGATCTATCAAAACACATTATGAATTTCCTTCCATCTATGGTGCTGGTCAAATTCATTAATGGATGATAGTGTTTGTTTTAATTTTTTTATAGAACTCTAATGGTGGTCACTACTATGTGGTACATTGAGTTTCCTTGATTACATATCATAACAACTTCTCATTATTAGCCATGACATTCTTAACACATTACCAATTATCCATTCAATATGAGACTCACGTGGGTCGTGGATCCTGGTTTTTTTCCTGATTCAATGGTATTTTTTTTTACCATCTTTATACCCCATGAATACTATAAACCCCTCCACGTAGGGGGGATTCCCCCCCCTTCAGGGTCCAGGGAGCTCATTCCCTTGGCTGGGGGTCTGGGGGAAAGCAAAATCTCAGTAGGGGTTTGGAGGCGAAGCCCCCAAAGGAAAATTTTCCTTGTAAATGTATATTGTAATTTCATAGTAAATTTAGACTGTTCATTATAAGGTAGAATATATGATGGTGGAAGTTATGTTAGGGTTTTTTTCCCTATAAGGAAACCCTATTTTATGAGGGAATTGTATTGCGGTTGTGTATCATTGCGAATATTGTATTCTGAGAGAGTAGACTGTGAGAAAAATAAGAGGAAGTTGCAATGGGTGTGTTGTAGATTGTATCCCTTCATTTTGTTGGATAATAAAAAGGAAGGACCTGATAATTTCTTTGGTGGACATATCCCACACTGGGTGAACCATGTATATCTATGTCTCTATTTTATTGTGTATCTTATGTGTTTTATTTTTGCATTTGTATTATTTTATTGCTCTATGATCCCGTTTTTTCTAAAAAATGGTATCATAGAAAAATGTAACTCACAAGAAAATACGGTTACTGGTTCGAGTGGGAGCAATGGCAGAAGATGGAAAGTTTAGGGTTGATAAATTTAATGGCCAAAACTACCATTTATGGAAGATGCAGATGGAATATTATTTATATCAGAAGGATATATTCCTACCATTGGATGGAATAACAAAGAATTCGATGGCCATGAAGGACAAAGTATGAGAGGTTCTTGACATAAAGGCACTAGGAACAATACGACTAAGCCTGGTAGCACCAATGGATTTCAATATTTTGAAAGAAAAGACAATGAAGGAGTTGATAGACGCATTGACTAAATTGTATGAAAAACCCTCAACATCCAATAAGGTATTTCTAATGAAAATATTATTTAATATGAATATGTCATAAGGTGGGTATGTGGAAGATCATTTAAATTATATTAATATGGTTACTAATCAACGAATTTATGTAAAAGTGGAATTTGATGATGAGGTCAGGGATCTTATAATATTGTGCTCACTGCCATATAGATGGAATGATTTGGTCATGGTTGTAAGTAACTCTGTCTCCGGTTCAAAAACTTTAACATTTGATGATTTTTTTGGTGTTATCCTTAACGAGGAAATGCGATGGAAAAGAACAGGTGAGACATAAGGTAATGCGTTAAACATGGAGAACGGGAGAAGACAAAAGGATAGAGGAAAGGGCACATAGAACTATGGAAATTCTAGGAAGGGAAGATCCAAATCCATACTGGGAAAGATAGAGTTCTAGAATTATGGGAAGAAAGGATATCTAAAGAAACATTGCAGAGCTTCAAAGAAACAAAGAGATGGACAACAAGAGAAAAATCAGGAAGCAAATGTAACATGTGATGTGTTACAATATGCTTTGATTCTTTCTGTAGATAATATTTTTGACTCTTGGGTAGTAGATTTAGGGGCTTTATTTCATGCCACACCCCATAGGAAACATTTTCTAGATTATGTTCAAGGTGATTTTGGACAGGTTCATTTGGGTGATGATGCACCATGCAAAATTGTTGGAATGGGAAAGGTAAAAATAAAGAAAAGGAATGGAAACCAATAGTTGTTGAAATACTTAAGACATGTTCCAGATCTAAGGAAATATCTAATTTCAACAGGGAAATTGGAAACTGAAGGTTGTATATCTATATTTACAGATAAGGCATGGAATGTCACCAAAGGATCAATGCTGATAGCAAAAGGAGAGAAGGTTAGTTCTTGTGCATACATATGTATGGGGACCATCTCATGTATCATCTCTTGGTGACACTTGTTGCTATGTTACTTTTATTGATGATGCAACTAGAAAAACTTGGGTTTATTGCATTCGACAAAAATATGTTGTTTTTTATACTTTTAAGAAATGGAAATCTTTGGTTGAAAATGAGACAGGAAAAAGGTTGAAGTGTCTCATATCAGACAATGGAGGTGAATATTGTAGCAAGGATTTTGATGATTACTGTTCATACCATGGGATTCATAAAGAGAATATAGTTTTAGGAACACCAAAAGAAAATGGTGTGTTAGAAAGGATGAACAAGACAATCATGGAGTGTACAAGGAGTATGAGATTTCATGTTTAGTTTCCCTTACAATTTTGGGTAGATGCTGTAAATATTGTTGTTTACTTAATAAAAATAGTGTAATTTTTAAACATGTGAAGTAAATCAATGCATACAAATTCTTAAGCAAAACAAAAATTAATCAATGGCTCATACACATAGTACACAAAGATTTACGCTAGAAACCCTTAACCAGGAGAAAAATAACCTTCCTTGGTGCCACACCTTTCAAATCTTCATTGTGTTCATTTCACCATTCACCATACAATATATACAATATTTTAGGTATTCCGTAGATACCAAAACCATAATCCCTTAGTCTGGGATTAATTTATAAAACCACTAAAAATAGCAAAAACCACCCCCAAAAAAATAATTTCGGGGCGTTTCCCTGAACCCCGTCAATTCCTGCTTACCGCTCGGAGCCGAACGCTGCACGTAACTAGGGGGTTGAAAACCTGCATACCTTATGAACCCCCGATGAAAAAACTTGTTGCAGACAATACAAAGGGCGAAGGAAGTTGGGATCATCAAATGTAGTTGTCAATTATGACGCACCCACACACACACATGCAAAGAATATAACACATACACAACATTCTCCCACTTGTTGTTTTCTTTGAATACAGAGGTTCACATGATTACATAGTCAACAATCCAGGGTAGCAATGCCCATTGTTACTCTACACCAGGAGAACTTCTCTATGCTCATATACTTTGTCAGTGAATCTGCAACATTCTTCAAAGTCTCAAAATTTTCCAACAACACCTTTTCTTCAACCATGTCTCTCACAAAGTGATACTAAACATCAGTATTCTTTGTCATCGAATGATAAGCAAGGTTCTTTTCCAGGAAAATTGCACACTGACTGTCACACTCTAATCTCATTGTTTTTTGTATCAACCCAATACCTGAACACAATATCTATAACCATACTACCTCCTTGCTTACATGAGTGGCTTCCATGATTTCAACTTTTGTAGTTGAGAGTGCCACTACAACCTGTCTTTTTCTCATCTAACTGATTGCTCCTTCAAATAGGTTAAAAAAATACCCACTTGTGGATCTTCTGCAATCTAGATCTCCAGCCCAGTCTACATAAAAAAACTTATGTATGTCCACCACTTTGTCCAATCTCAGTCATCCTTGGTAGCACAATCCATAATTGGTAGTGTCACGCAAATACTTGAAGACCCTCTTTACTTTTGTCCAATGTTCCTTCCCTAGTTTTGACATATACCTGCTAAAAATTCCTACTGCATGTGCAATGTATGGTCTAGTACAGACCATTTCATACATCAAACTGCCAACTGCACTTGGATATAGAACATGGGACATGTCCTCTTCTTCTTCTTGTGTCTTGGGACACTGATCTGCAGATAAATTTACACCTATAGGAATAGGAACCTTGATTGGTTTACTTCCGTGCATATTAAACCTCTGCAATATCGTCTCAACATATTTTCTCTGGTTCAACTAGAGTTTCTTGTTTTCACGATCCCTTTCAATCTCCATTCCCGGAATGATGTTAGAAGCACCGAGATCCTTGATGTCAAATTTGGAGGATCGCTTTGATTTCACCTCCTTGATAACATCCATGTTATTTCCTACCAGCAACATGTCCTCAACATACAAAACTACATAAATGAAGTGATTTCTAACCTTCTTGGAATATACACAGTGACCAACCCTACTTCTCACAAATCCCAATCCAAGGATGTATGTGTCAAAATTTTAGTACCACATCCTAGGTGATTGTTTCAGACCATATACTGACTTTTTTATCTTACAAAACAACTCTTTATTTCCCTTCACTACAAATCCTTCTGGCTACTTCATGTAGATTTCTTCTTCCAGATCCTTATGTAGGAATGTTGTCTTTACATCCATCTGTTCCACTTCAAGATTAAAAGAAACAACAATCGATACAATAAATATAATAGAATTTAACTTGGCAACAAGAGAAAAATATCACCAAAGTCAATTCCCTCTACCCGGGAATAACCTTTTTCTATTAACCGATCTTTGTATTTCTCCACTTTTACTTCTGCATTAAACTTCTTCTTAAACAACCATTTGCTACCAACTGATTTTATTCTAGTTGGAAACTCAACTATATCCCATGCCTCATTATTATCCAAGGCATCCATTTTTTCAACCATGGCCTTCTTCCAAAGTTTACTATCCTCTGAATTCACTGCTTCCTTGACAATTCTGAGACCATCACCAGTAATAGATAAGGCAAAATTAGAATGAAAATCAGGTGGACTATACCTTCTTGGTTTCCTTCTTTCCCTCACTGATCTTCTCAATACCAAGGTATGAGGTTCTTCTTCTTCTAATTCATCTTCTTTAGATGATTCAGATTTTGCATCATCCAATTCAAACTCTATTTTCTCAGGTTCTTCTTTCCTTGGTAGGAATTCCTGTTTGAAAACATCTTTTACCTCTGTAAAAACAACATCCCGAATATAAAAAATCTTCTTAGTTTCTGGGTTCCAAAGCTTATAACCTTTCACACCATATTTATAACCCATAAAGCTACACTTTTCATCTTTATTATCCATCTTCCTCCTATTTTCCTTTGTAACATGTACATAAACATCACAACCAAACACTTTTAGTTGTTCGAGAGATGGTTTCTTACCAGTCTATACCTCGCATGGAATTTTATCATCCAACGCTGATGAGGGTGATCAATTGACCTGGTAACATGTTGTACCCACTACCTCTGCCCAAAATTCTTTTCCTAACTTGGCACCACTAAGCATGCTCCTTACTTTTTCCCTCAATGTCCTATTCATCCGTTCTATAACTCCATTATGTTGAGGTGTGTATGGAGTAGTCTTCTAACTTGATATACCACACTTCTTACAGAAGTATTAGAATTCGTTTCTGTAGAATTCTCCACCATTATATGTCCTGAATACCTTTATTTTCTTATGTGTATGATTTTTTACCAGAGCCTTAAACTCTTTAAATTTATCAAATACCTCGGATTTATTTCTAATAAAATAAGTCAATATGTTCCTTGAGAAATAATCTATCAATGAAACATAATACACAGATTTACCTAGTGATGGAACAAGCACATGTCCAAACACATCACTATGTATCAACTCTAATATCCCCTTTGCTCTTGTAGCACCAGATGAGAATCTTACTTGATTATGTTTACCATATATGCAATGTTCACATAAATCAAAATCTAGAGTGAAATTAGGCATACCTTTAACCATACCTTTACCATGTAGTGTTTGAAGGCCCTTTTATCCAATATTCCCCGGTCTTTGTTGCCACAACATGGTCTTCTTTCCAGGGACAATGTTGGTCTTTTCTTCTTTATTTCTCTACTCAAGGACAATAGAACTGTTACACCCATTAGTATAAGTTCTTCTCAACAAGTTGTACATAGTTCCACACCAAACTTCCCTCATCAACACCATTTCTCCTCGTACCATCTTGAAAGTTCCCTTCCCCAATACAATATTCATTCCTGCACCATCCAACTTTCTTACAGATATTAGGCTCCTGACTAGTTTTGGAATGTGCAGAACACCATGGAGATTTCTAATCCTTCCATATTTTAGCAACAACTTAACCCTTCCATGTCCCATGATTTTGGATGTCGAGTCATCTCCTCGGAATACATCACCACCATCATATTTTTCATATTCATAGAACCACTCCCTGTGAAGATTCATGTGATATGAAGCACCTGAGTCGATTAACTGTACACCATGGTCTGCATGTGTACTTGTAGATGCCAGCTAAACATCACCTCCTTCTTGAGTGGAGGTTTTCTCCTATGTGGAAGAGGTATTACCAGATCCATTTTGTTTATCAACCTTCTTAGACTTGCAATCTTTCTTATAATGCCCCGTTTTACCACACTTCCAACATTTCCTCAAATATTTTCCTGGAGACTTAAATCTACTTGTAGATTTATATCTCCCCCATGAAAACTTACCAGGATTCCTGTCTTGGGTAAGACCTCTTACAAAAAAAGCATTTGTTCTCTAACTATCCATTCTTTTCCACCTCATCTCTTCAGATAAAAAGGATACAACTACATCCTTATACTTCAATGTAGATTGAGTGGTACTACCAATTGATATAACCAGATTATCCCAAGAGAGTGGAAACAAACATAACAAAGTAATACACTTGTCTTCTTCTGCAATCATAATATTAACAGTTACCAATTGAATTACCATAGTATTAAAGGAATTCAAATGTTCTGTCACATAATCTCCATCTTCCATCCTAAGATTATACAACTTTTTTTGAAGAAACAACTTGTTTACCAGTGACTTTGATTGATACAAATTCCCTAACTTATCCCATAGTTCCTTGACTGTAGGTTCTCCTGAGACATTCAACAACACTGAATCTTCCAGGCAGAGTCAAATAATACTCCTTGCTCTTCCGTTCAACTTCTCTTAATCTTCCTTCGACATACCAGTAGGTGGTGTACTAGTAGTTTGTGTACCAGTAGACTGTGTTCTAGTAGACTGCATACCAGTAGGCTATGCACCAATATCCACAACGATCCATTGTTCTTTGTCTACAAGAAGGTCCTCCATCTTGAGCTTCCATATCTCAAAGTTTTTACCGTTGAAATTCTCTATCTCGATTCTAGAAGAGATCATCATTCCTCTATCTACACTTGAATCACCACTTCAAAAGCTCCCACTAAACCCAGATTTATCACAGACCCAAGATAAACTTGATCTATCAAGACCGAGCCAGACCCTCATCAACAAAGGCATCCCCCTAAAGCCAAAAATGAGCTTTGATACCACATGTAAGTTTAAACCTGGGAAGTAAAGAAATGCATATAGGTTCTTAAGAAAATTAGAAATTAATCAATGGCTCATACACATAGTACACACATATTTACGATGGAAACCCTTAACTGGGAGAAAACCAACCTTCCTTGGTGCCCCACCTTTCAACTCTTCATTGTATTAATTTCACCATTCATCATACAATATATACAATATTTTAGGTATTCCATAGCTACCAAAACCCTAATCCCTTAATCCAGGATTAATTTAGAAAACCGCTAAAAATAGAAAAATATGCTAAAATAGCACAAACTGCCTAGAGTCGAATGTTGCGCATAACTAGGGGGGGCAAACCTGCCCCCCCTGGGACCCCCCGAGGAAAGTTCCTTCCGCACATGACACAAAGGGCGAAGGAAGTTGGGATCGTTAGACACAATTGTCGAATCTAATGCACCCACACACACACACACACATCCAAGGAATATAACATATACCCAACACATAGGACCTTCAAGCTCTTTGGATGGTGGAATTGCAGAGGCGGTATGGACATGTAAAAAGTTAAAATATACTTTTTTGAGGACTTTTGGTTGTAACAATATTACCAATTTAACGAGAACTGTGACCTCAAACGAGAACTCTAGCCCAAAAAACCCATATTTTTGCATAAAAAACATGAAAATCAACCCCAAATCAAAACGTGGTGCTACCGATAGCACCATTTTTTCAAACAGAGTCAAAATTACAACGTTTTTCAAGCATGACCTTCAAAACTCATCCAATAGCTTAGAAAATCCTTAAAATTAACACCTAAAGAAAAAAGTGACGATAACTAAAGCAAAACAATTTCTAAACGTTAAAATTATGGTTCATTTCAACCTAATTGAAACTGTGGTTTTGACAATAGATCCCTATGGAAAAAAAAAAAATTGGACACAAAATGGTCTCTTAAAAATTTATTTACTTACATTTTTTTTTCTTAAATTTACATTGAAAAATAAATAAACAGAAAGGACCAAATTTTTGCAACCTTTTTTTTAAAATGAAGAAAAAAACACATTCAAAAAAGTATATTCAAAACCCAAATTATATAAAATAAAATAAAACATTAAAAAAAAGGATCGAAATAAAAAACTCAAAAAAATTGAAAAAAAAATTAAAATTTCCAAACACACAACAATCTAAAAATATATATACATATTTTTAAAAAGTAATAACCAAAATAATCCTTGAAACTTGGAAAAACAAAAACAAAGAGAGAAATAAGAAAACAACAACAACAATTAAAAAACTAAAAAAAGAAAGAAAATTAAAACATATATTTAAAAAAAAAATCTAAAATTATTATGTACTTAATATAAAAAATTATATAGTTTATATTATATATATATATATATATATATATATATATATATAGAAA